>JAZGTH010000069.1:2430000-2570000 GCA_036877525.1 Chromobotia macracanthus
AGTCTGTCGTGAGTAGGTCATTATTCTGACCTGAAGTCTGTGCTTCAGTGAATGAGTTAATGTGTCCATGTGTGAGCTCACTCCATTACAGCTGAAGAGTGTTTTCCACACTGATGTGCAGCTTACAATTTTAGGTTGTAAGAACGTTTCCATAACATTCCCATTCTAGGAAAGTTCAAAATCTAAATTTTTTTTTAGACCTTATGTTAACATTATTGCTTGGTTTTAAGAACATTATTGAAACATTCTTTAATATTTTTAAAACGTTCCACTAACAACTTAAGAATAACGTTTTTGATATAATGATATATAATGTTAGAAAAACATTCTACTACCGTTACTGCAAGAACGTTTTTGAGAAATTTGAGAGAACTTTTAGAGAACGGTAGCCAACATTTTGAGAATGTTCCTTGTTAGCTGGGAAGTTAAACATGAACCATCTTTGATTCTTAATATCAAAAGGATTGTTTTGTGCAAAGAGGGTAACACCTAAATAAAGTAACACATTTCTTTCAGTTCATTTTCTATATGAGTGAGCTCAGAGACAGCATGCGTTTGAGAGCAGTGAATATTTAACATGGATGTTTCTTCAACCTCATTTCAACCTCTCACAGAACAGTCTGTCTCTCTTCTGTTAACCAAAATATACTCGCCCTAAGCAGGGCACAGGGCTGAAAGGAGCCACTGTGTGTGAAGGAAATGCCTGGAATATTCCAGTGTGGATATTCATAGCACGTGAGAGAAGACTGTCCTCACAGGTGTGTGTCTGTCAGTCCTGACAGTATCAAGACTTGTTGCTTAACACCTTCCTTCCCTTCCCATCACTTGTGACAAATTTGAGGAGCCCAAATTTTCAGGTCCCTAATGGATTTGTTAAATGTCATATAGGCGCTTGCTTGAGACCGTCAACCAATCAGACATCCTATTGACCCCATAGCAACATGCTAAAAACATTTAGAACATCTTAGCAACTGCATAGCAACACCCTGACAACCACCCAAGCGCTGTGTCAGCAACTTGTGGCCATGCAAATACCACTCATGTTTTCTAGAGAAAATATAGAAATGTACTTAAATTAAAAAATGTTCAATCCCCCCCCCCAAAATATTTTAATATCTGTAGCATCACTGCAGACATCCAAAGTTTACAGCAGTACAAACCTTTCCAGACTTAAAACCACTGTAAGCCAATCTAAGAAGCTTCACACGTTCATAAATGGCTCTCTTGACACTAAAACTGTTTCTGTGGTTGAGGAGGAGCAGGTTTGTGGTTCGAAAGAGATTTTCAGTGATGATGTTTTCAGGGTTCAGTTGTTGGAAAGGATTCTTACTCTCCAGCATCAGTTTTATCTTCAGAAGGTCACAGAAAGATGGTGTAACGGTTTGTGCAGATCCACAGATTCATCTGCGTTGACATAAGTTTTTTAAATAGATGACTGGCTCTCTCTTCCACAGTTGTTTCTTTTTGTGAGCGTATGGTTATACTGGAAACATTTTTAAAATTGGAAACATGCAATGAAAATGTCTTGTTGCAGCAGGTTTTGTATTTCACTGTAATTTCTGTATTTTTACGTTTTTGTGGAATGCAGAGACAACACCACAAGAGGGTCCAACATATGTTAAAAAGTTCTTCATCTCAACGCCACATCTAAGCACATAATAAGCACTCATCGTTTTAGTCTAGCTTATTTTTTTCTCAGGGAATTTTAACTTTTGAACTTGTCTTATGACTGCAGCTGTCTGACTTCAGTGACGGATTGTGGCATCTTTCCAGCTTTAAGTTAATGTTTTACTAGTCTCCTTTCAAAGTAGTTAAACACCAAAGCTGAAGATCACAGAGAGATTATCAGCTTAAACCACAATTTACTATAACAAGTACGTTGCTATAAAGAGTTCAGCTGATAGAATCGTATTACTGTAGGATAAATGTAACACTGTAGTTTAATGCTGGGCTGATTTACTTTGAATGAACTACTGTGTACCTGCTGTTACTAACTCATGACCCTCAAGTTTTCCAGCTGTTTCATAAATAAAACAGCCTCGTCTTTCACTTTTCTGTTTGCCAGCGTTTCAACAGTCCTGCAGTCTGTGCTATTAACAGCTACTTTGTTTAATTCTTAGGGTATTTCAAAGTGAAGTATATATTTGTTTTCTCTCTGAATAGTGTATAATATGGTTTACAGTGAAGGGTGTATTCAGTAGCTGTGGGGAGTCTGTATAAACGCTCAATCTTTTTTAGCTCATGTGATGTTTAATACAGTTGCTCTGTGGTCAGTTTATCCATCCTGACAGTGCTAATCAGAGGAGCTCTGTGTGCCCACACATACCCACATACACACACACTGGCACTGGATATCTGTCTGTCTGTCACTCTGTCTCTGCTTGTTCCTTTGTCTCTGTCCGTCTCTCTGTCTGTTTATCTGTCTTTTTGTCTATGTCTGTCTCTCTGAGAAAGTTTGTCTCTCTGTCTGTCTGTCTGTCTGTGTCTGTCTGTCTGTTTGTCTCTGTCTGTCTATCTGTCTCTTGTTTGTTTTGTATATAGTAAAAGTGTGGTGATTTATGTCAATAAACTACATTTGTAATAACACTTTCATTTCACTTCCCGTCAGGGCATAAATACTCCTGGATCAGTAGTGACAGCCATAGGCAGTTTTTGAAACCTTTTATCAGGATCAGGAAAAATCAGCCACACTGACATACTTGGCAATCTGTGAACATTAAATACACTTTGATATATATGTCCCTGTAACCCCATATTATGCCTGGAGTTTGTATGATGGCGTCTGTGCTGTCTGTGCATTATAAATACATCATAAATATAGAGAACGATGATTTAAATTACAGCCTCTGGACAGGCCTGTACGTGCACGCCTAACTGCGGTTGGCACAGAGAGAACGTGAGAGGAGAAACCGATCCAGAGGACATGATGGACTTCATGTCTTCTGCATCTTTTGAAGTTCTTTCAGGTTGAGGTGTCTTCTCACAGTTGTTGCAGGTGTTTGATTTAAATCAAGAGTCTCTTTTCACACTTCTTTTTTCTCCTTCTTCCATCTCACTTAAAACAAGAGCGTCTTTGTGAGACGTGAGGGTGAGAGTTGAAAGGTCAGGGTGTCAGGTGATAAGTCTCGCTGGTATTTAGCAGTTATTTGAAGAAGCTCATAAGAATGAAAGAAGGCAGTAGAGAAAAGTCAAGAAGATAGAGCATCCAAGTTTTGGATCTTCAGAGATGTTTTCTCACCCACCTCAAACAGTCACCCTAGAGTTGCAGTGGTGGAATGACTGACTGTGTGGAATGTGTGTGTATGAGTCTTTTGTCTGTTTCAGTGTTTGTGGTCTGTGTGAGCACCCAGTGTTTGTTTGGGTGAGCCGGCTGTAAAAGCTGTAAGCCACTCTGGGTTCTGAGCATTCGTGGGCATTTTACGTACATGATAAATGTGGAGCTGGGTTCTTCTGTGTGTGCTTCTGTCTATATTTAATGCGCTCTGATGCAACTGAAAGCTATAGTATAGCAGCAAAAGAGAAATGTCTTTAATAGTAAATAAATGGTTTAGCGGAAGTGATATATCAACAAATATATCAACCTACTTACAGAATGTATTACAGTGCCTATAATTATTATTTATCTGTGTATTATAAGGTATGATTTATCACTATTGCTCATGCGTAGAGCTGGAATGTGAACATATCTCAAGTATTCAATTTTTGTAGAAAATCTTCTGTCTTGTTGAGGGATGTGCTATTACTTTTTATTTCAAACGTACATTTTGTAGGGACACTAAAAAGGCCCAAAACATCCAAATTTAGAAAATGTAAAACATCGACTTGCAAGAAATGCAACATTTCTGGAGACACATTACAGATTCAGAGAAAACTTGCCCATAGTTCTGTAACAGTTTACAGAAAAATTGTGCTGACTGCACCTCCTCTGACTTCCTGCTTCTGCTGTAATTTTTATCCCGGGAAATGTTCTGTCACATTTTGTTGGAAGTCTCCCTGATTTGAACTGGTGGAGTCAGGAAGGTCGAGCTGATATCTGGTGATGCTGAAACCCTGACATACATTGTGTACATTGTCCTCTGGAAACCAATACAGTGACCAGAGACTTTAGGAACCTATTAAAGTTTTTTTCTCTCTCTCACTCTTTAACTTTTGAAAACCAAGGCAACATTTTAGCTGGAATTTATGGGCATTTCTGCACTACTCAAACTACGTTCACTCAGTTATGTTCACTGTGTTCATGCTATATAATTTTCCTATATAATTTGTCATTTTTCTTTATGTGATTAACTGCGGACATGCATTCTAATTCGTTTACATAAGTATACCCCTTATTTTTGGTCTGCAATATGGATATGCTAGTTACTAAATTAAAAAATGACTGTTGTGGTAACTACATAGGCCATATTTTGGTCAATGTGGTTATGAGGCCAAAAATACTGGCAAAGATCACTAGTTTTAAAAAAAAAAAAGGATTTGTCAGGCCCTAGAAAGTGAGTGTCAGTTCAGGAAACAGTTCAGAAACCTCAAAACCCCAAACCTCACAAATACATAAATGCTGGTTACAGAGTTTAGTATCGTTTAGACAGTTAATAATGCACATTAAGCAGTGCACACAGTGAACTTAACAGATGGCAACCCAATTCACAGTCCTATAAAGACCCCCAAAGCTGCCAAGAGCAAAAAGAAGATGGAAATAGATATAAAAATTGTGTTGCATGTTGAACATCTGTTTTCAGCTTCAATTTACACTTCTGAATATTTTCATGTATGGTGGTTGGAGCGCCAAGGGCATGTTCAATGTCATTTTTAAGGGCTCAGACTAAAATAAAGATAAAGATAAATAAAGATATTCTCAAACATTTTGCGATTCAAATGAATGAGAATTTATTTCTCTAATGTCAACTATTTAAAGGTGCGTGTAGTAATTTCCCTTCTTTTAAACAGTTTATCATAAACAAATAAATCGTGTTTAATTTTTTAATATGATGTACACTTAAAGCTGCAATCTGTAACCTTTGCCTCTCTACCGCCATCTCTGTTTAAAACATAAAACTGCAGGTTACTTTACACACTTTTTATTATGTTGAAGTCAGATGAAGCCAACCTCACATTTCCTCAGAAATTGGACCCGACAGCTCAAATTATAAACCATTATTATAAACTTATCATTGTGATACAGGGTAAGGAAACAGTTTTGAACACTGATCTGTCATGTACTTGCTCAAGAACTGATTTTTATTTTAACCAAAAAAGTTACATATTACAGCTTTAAATGAAATGAGGTTGAGATCACATGACCCGCCAGATGAATGAATCATAAGTTCAGCTGTTGTTTTCTCATCTAGATAATCAAACCTTGTTCTTTGTTTCTTTCAGATCCAGTAGATGTTTTGCGGGTGATGCAGTTGCCCTCTCTCCCTGAAGGTGTGCAGAAGGTTCCGGGTTTCTGTACGTCCCGCCGGGCCGGCGCACCTGATCATGCCTACCGGATCAACAAGAAAGCTCAGATCTCTGCCCCCACCAAACAGCTCTTCTCAGGTGCTGCCTTTATCACCTGCCAATAATACTTAAAGCTGAAGTGGTTTTTGTACCCTTACTGTCACCAAATAATGAATGAAATCACTTTAATAAACAAGGTTCATCATAATACAGTAAAATGTTACTGAAACCTCCTTTTAGTAAATGTTGGTATATATCAACGTAAACATGCAGAAGAAAACATTACGGTTTGAGCAGAAGATAGCTCGTAAAATCTCATTTTACTTTATCATTAAAAAGAAAGAAGAGATTACATTCATTTAAAATGATCGTACGGTTAGTATTTTTGTAATACATTGATGTTTTTTCTTGAGTTTAATTCTCACACTGGTTTTAGGGGTTTTATTTGAGAACTGTTTTGTTATTATGCTTAGAAAGATCTCTGGGCTGTGTGAAAATCATTTGGGTCCTAAACGTGTAATTACTCCACCAAAGAGGTTTCTGTGAGATGGCTGCACTGGTTAAATGTGAATGTCAGCTCTGGTTTGATTTTGGAGTTTTTGGGAATTAAGGGATTTATGAATTATGGGATTAACCTGAACTGCATGTTTTTATTCCCAACATTTATGTGTGTTTAAAATCATTAAAGTCTTTAAACCTACACAGTCGTCTTCTCTCTGACCATTTAAACCTTAAACGTTGAGAAAAGTTGCTTGTGTTTTTTGGTTTTTTTGTTTATTTGATTCTCTCACCTTTTTAACTCTTTATTTAAATGTGTTTTCTCTTTTAGGACGTTTCCCGGAGAACTTCTCCATCATGACCCTGGTGAAGCCCAAATCTGGTCTTCAGGCTTTCCTGCTGTCCATGTACAGCGAGCAGGGCGTACAGCAGCTGGGGCTTGAGTTGGGCCGCTCACCAATCTTTCTTTATGAGGACCAAAACCGCAAACCCGCTCCAGAAGATTACCCACTGTTCAGAGGAGTCAACCTGGCAGACGGAAAGTCAGTATTTGACCCCAAACCCCCCCGACCCCTCTGAAGTCTACAATTCACATTTTTTAACAATATTGTTGTTCAACAAGCACCGCAGTCTGTAATCTGTTTCTTCAAATATCACATTCAGAACTAAGAATTGACTAAAATGTTTCTTATAGTCTAATTCTCTGGCCATTAACCATAAAAACTAACATTGTGTGTTATGAACACACAAATTAAATACAGATACCCCTTAATGTGCTCTCACTCACAAATACCTGCAATTCTTCCTCCCGCCCTGTAGGTGGCACCGCATTGCCATTTCTGTCCAGAAGAAGAACATTACTCTGATCCTGGACTGCAAGAATCGGATCACCAAATCTCTGCCTCGTAGCAACAACCCAATCGTGGACACCAAGGGCATCACTGTTTTCGGGGCTCGTCTGCTGGATGAGGAAGTTTTTCAGGTCTGGTAAATCTTGTACAAGATGTACCAAAGATGTTCTGTGACAAACAAACAAACCAGCTAAGAAGAAACTTCGGTGCCCTGATTAGGACATCAGATTGTAGAAACTGTTAATCAGATTCTGGACACTAATGCTCAAGGACTGATGCCTCATTCGTGTATAATTATCAAACTGACATTCTATGTTCTTCTTTGGTTTTCTCCAGGGTGAGATTCAGCAACTGCTGATTGCCTCCAACCCTCAGGCTGCATACGACTTCTGTGAGCATTACAGCCCTGACTGTGACTCCCCACTGCCCAAAGTTCAGTCCCAGGACCCGAACACCCCCGTGAGTACCAGAGCACCTCTTCCCACGACACTTTCCAATGGGGGTCAGACGCAGGTGTAGTTCCATTTGCGACAGGTGCATTATGGGTAGTTCATGCCACTGAATAAATCACTGAATGTATGCTTAGGCAAAAACAGCAAACCAAATATTTGCTGAAATATCTGCCTCAGTCAAGTTACGTTGACTTAGACGGGCTTGTGCTAGATGAATAATTATGTTAAATATTTTGATAAATATTAATGTTACGGAAATGGCTTTCTTGCACTACAAAAACTACAAAAAATAGAGATGTTATATTATTTACAATCAGACTTATACAAAATGCATTACATTTGACATATATAGAGCCCTTCAGCCTGGCCTCTTAGACACACAACATCCCCGTGACATATTTTCATACATCCGAAGCTCATTTTTCTCATCAAAGGTCTTCATCCTAATGCAGACTGAGTTCTTTTCCTCTCAGCACTGAAACTTTATTCTAAAGATTTTCTCTTATGACTCTCCATAACAGAAATCAGTTTTTCAAATAATAGATGACTGCAGTTTTAAATAATATCAAGTTTGAATGATGGCTATACCATGATGGAAGTGAAATGTTGGTGATGTTTTTTCTATGAATAAATAAAAATTATTTTAACTTTAAACAGCTGGTGGGCTTCAGTTTACATCATAGTGTGCATCTCTGATATGTACTGGTTTTTTTTGATTGGTTTATTTTGCCATGTTTAGGAGAACTCTAGCAGATGCTTTAAAAGTCGCAGAATGAATTTGCGTTATTTCTGCAGACAGATACTCTTGTGCTGTTTACAGATGAATGTTTGTTTTCTTGTTCATTGAAGTTTTCAGTGTTTTGCAGTAATATCAAAGTGTTACTCAAACTCATGAATATGATGAACGAATGAAACAAACATTTGCAAACAAACATTGTGCTCAAATTCTGTCTTTACTGAGATTCTCATTTCTGGCTTCTGTGTCTCTATATAATCACTCACTCATCCTCTCTCTCTCTCTCTCTCTCTCTCTCTCTCTCTCTCTGGCATTTCTCCGGCTTCACTTTCTCTCTGTCTCTCTCTCTCTTTGACATTCTTCTGGCTTCAGTCTGTCTCTCTCTCTCTCCTTCCACGTCTCTCAGTACTTTGATGAAGAGCAGGGTGATTATGAATACCCCCATTATCATGAACAACGACCAGAGCCCCTCCCTTCCCGTCAGCCCTCCGTTCATCCTCTCTTTCCTGTTCACTGCTGTCTCACATTGTCACGTTTAATGTCACACACCCCTCTTTCCACACACCCTGTTTTACTCCATCACCAGTAACAGTGTACTGATGTTGTTCGTCATCTACATGTTGTCTCTTGTCATATATTTGTACAGTGTCAGAATGTTTGTGTTGGTCAATACATGCTGTGTGTATGTGGACTGTGACGGGCACTGGAGGCACATATGAGGCCGACACACACACACACACACACACAATCATGGCCTCACTGTGTTAACAGCTGTGGAGAAAGATGTACTAGTATTTTAGAGTACAATTTTAATTATGAATATAATTATTTAGAGAATATTTTTTTCTGTTATTGAAAATGTACCTTATTTTTTCCAGCGGTCACATTTACATGCACATCTGTTTCTGAGATCCCTGGCTTAAAAAAAACATTTTTCTGTTCTGATTCATTTTTATTTAGATTCTTGACAAGCATATTTCAAATCTATGACATTAGATTTTTACACTGCTTTCATCTGTCTGTGTTTTGATTTATTTATATTTATCTTGATGTACGTATTATTATTTGATATCTTCAGATTGGCCGAGTCTCATTACGAAAAAATTAAAAATCTAAAATCACCTGAATTTTAGAAAATCACTCTGAATTTGCATATGCATGTAAATGTGTTCATTGTGACATTGGTTTTGGTCACGCTAACAGAATAGGAAACAACTTTACTGCATGGCGTTACCCTTCCTATAGTTTGAAATTATTCTTATATGCATGTTTTCACATTTCACCTGTTGTGTGAGTAACCAAACTTCTCTCGTGTCTTGTGTCACTCTGATCTGATAAATGCACCACAAGCCGTCTGTGTCCATGTGATTTTCACGTCCATCGCTTCACTACTTGTCCCACATCAGGTTTACACTCTCTGGGGCCGACATTTTTATTTTCAGTGTCGTCTTTCCTGCTCTTTGAACAGTCATGACTTCAGCTAGTTTGCTTACTGTAACGTTTGAGCTACATTTGTGTGTTTTCCTGTATGTGTAATTAACTTACCGGAGTTTAATTTGGGTCATTATGCGTCAACATGTATATTAGCCTTGTAATCATTTCTGTTTCATTCTCTGTCTTTCTTCTGCTTGTACATATTGGTGGGTGGAGCATTCATACAAACCCTTCACAATCATGAATGTGACTAATCATTTTGGAGGAATATTGATTATTGTTGGTATTGTGTATGTGTTACTAATATTGTTCTGTTTATGTTGCTGTTTTATAAATTGACATGCTGTTACATTGTGAAGGTGTTCAGAAATGGATTATGAATGATCTGTCATCACTGCCGTAAACATTAATGCTGCTTTTGGTTCTTTGCTGTTTTTAATCTCTCTCTGTGCCGTTGGGCAGCACAGTGTATCGGCCATGCTTTATTTGAAACATATTTCCCCCAGTGTCCCACAGCACCAAGTCCCCATGTGCACAACATGCTGCTTTTTAATGTGGAGAATGGCATTATTGGAAAAACAGTGTAAAATGCCGTCTCTACACGAGCAATAGAGTTTAACTGAATCTTATTTCATTGTATAAGTGTGAACAATTCAATCTGAATTTACGTTTCACTGTATCCAGTAATGCCAGTAAAATCTCATTCAGTCATTCATGCACCAGTGACCTCAAATGTATTGTTGTCAAACACCAACTCGTATGTCTCTCTCTCTTTTTCTCTGTCCATCCCCACTGCTTCCAATCCCACCCAATCTGTCCTGTCCTATTCACTGTCTTTCTCTCAACATTGATACGTTATTGAAAATGGTATTCATCAAATAGGAAAGCAAGACTAACAATGGAAAAGCCCAGAGCAAACTCACTGCTGCTCCCAAATCTGCAAAATCTGAGAAACCTGCTTCAGCTAAGCCAGCTAAAGCCAAGCCTGCTTCAACAAAGCCGACTCCATCTGCCAAACTCGCCAAGCCCAAACCTACTGCAGCACAAATGTTGATCTCAAAAGTCAAACCTAGCGTAGCTTCCAAATCAGCGTCCAAACTGAAAGCAACGCCGGTTTCAAAGAACGAAAAGAAACCCAACGACAATGGAAAAGTGGCTGTGGACAAAAAACTGAAAAGTAACGGCAAAGACGTTAACAGTGGTGCTAAAGCTAATAATAATGGTAAAGTGAACGGCAATGGAAAGCTAAATGTCATTGGAGATGCTAAGGCTAGTAGCAGTGCTAAAGCTAGTAACAATGGCAATGGGAAGACCGCTAATAATAATGGCAAAACAGCTAACGGCAGTGGAGCGAAAATGGCAAAGACTGAAAAGGCAGCAGTAAGCAAAGTGACAGTAACAACGAAGAAATCTAGCAAGGCAGCTAATCCAGCCCCTGCAAAGGGGACCAAAACAGTTGTAGAGAAGGTCAAAGTAGCAGCCGTCACTCAGAAGCCCGTTGTTTTAAAACCCACGCCCATTCCTCCAAAGACCAAGATCCTGGATGTCAATAACGCCAAATCGCTGTCCAAAAATTTCCCGCCCTTCAAAAAGGCTGCTGTGAGTGGTGCGACCATCTCCTCAAAAGAAATACCCAAGAAGAAAGCGACCAATGGTTATCAACAGGTACAAAACCAAACGCCTGTGTTGGCTGTCCAGAGCTGAATTTCCAACCTCATCATCCTGGTGGTTCATTCATGAAGAATCTCAGAGTAGAAGTTGATCTGGAATTTGTCCTCATGAAATATGTTGACAAATACAACACATACTCTGAGGAGCTTCATGAATAGGATCCTAGATGCTTGATTCCTTTCAGGTTTTGCATACATCTTTGGTTTCAAACTAAGAATTATCTGGGAGGGATTTTCAAAAGAAACATTAGCTATTAGTTAACATTAGCTAAACCTGTGGAAACCAGTAAGTAAAACCATAAAGGTATCGTAACACTGACCAGATGTGAGGTTGGTGCATACAGCCTATCTGTCTCTCCTCCACCCTTTCATATATCAGATGTTCTCCAGCGATCATAAGAAAGACTATGATAAGTGATTCAGACTGTCATCACTGCATGGCTGTTTGTAGTCTTTCATTTTATTTCGTGTTAAATGCTACATGTCCTTATTGCTTTCTAATGTGGGTAGTTCTTATAAAGTAGACGTGATCAGTTCAGAAATGCAGTCATTATGAGTCTTAGGTAAGTCTTAGAGCTCTGCTACACATGACACAATGACTTTCTCCTTCAAACTTTCTGTTTTTAGTTTCTCTTGTATGTATTGTTCATCAGTTGCTGTCCTCAGTCATATGTAAGTTAAACAGAGACGCAGTTTCACAGAAATGTATATGTTTGATGCTGTGCTCTTTTTGGTGAAGACCTCTCCTACAGTGGACAAACGTCAAACTAAATGTTTATTATTAGTGTGTGTTGTGTTTAATGGTAATGACCACTGACACCATCCTCAAGAAGTGTGACATAGGTTTACCTCAGAGGGACCGACTTGATGTCACAGTTTTCCTGACATGGCAATGTGGCTCACTAAACTAAATCAGGCTGGAAGGAAAATCTTTCTGGGACTGCTAATCTTGGTAATCTACATAAACCCTATTTGTGTAAAGGTTTATGCCAAGAGTTTTGATTCTGGTTGCAAAGTTTTCCAATTCTGATTTTACTATATCCAGAGCAATGGAATTTTGCCAGTCTTGGCAAAAGCACATTGAATTCCTCTCTCTGCTTTTGTCGTAAGACCTGAGCTTGTTTCATACTAATCAATCTCTCCCCTTCAAATCTGCTTACCTCTTTCCCAACCCCACCCACCTCTTGGCCTCCTCCAATCAGGATGTAGATCCTGCTTACTCAGAGGCTGACCACACCCCCACAGAGACTGATTATTATTACCCAGTAGAAGAAGAGGCGGCCCCAGAGCCAGAGAGCGATCTGACTGGATATGAAGAAACCATTAACAAGGTAAACCATGCCCGTTAGGTGAGCAAAATTTTCCCAGAGGAACAGTCTCATGTTAAATTACTTTAATGACACTGGAGGTGAGACCAGCCTGTGTATACTGACTTACCTTAACAATTCTGTAGCCACTTTTGCCATAAAAAGTGCTTTACCTATCTGCTAAATGAATGCATAGCATCCATTTTATTACATTCATTTGTGATTCCCCTTTACCTTTCCTCAAGATATTTTCGTGTTCCTATATCGATAAACATTGTGACATAAGAACAGAAATCTTGAGAATCACACTGGAATAATGTAAATAGGGAATGAATACCATGCATTCATTACTGGGCAGCTTCTTTTAAAACAGATATTTTTGGGAGGTCTGATAAATGTCATATACAATCATTTTACTGTAAGGGAATGAATAATGTTTGTAGATAGACTTAACTAATTCTCTGAAGCCCAAAAGACATTTCTGAAGACTTTGAAGACTTGGTAAGGTTTGTATTTACGTTTAAAAATATAGAAATAGTTTGGAAATGGACAACCTGCATTTAAAGTGTGAACGATACACTGGTAAGAAACTAGTAAGGGGTACTAGTGATTTAGTTCATGCTAAAAACGTATGTTGATTTACAAGACACATTTTTAGGTCAGAGAGACTGACACAGTAAAAGACAGCTTTCTTTGACTGACTGTGTGAATGTGTGGGTATTTGTGAACTCTATGTGCCTCTATTTTATTATGTGTGGATGTGTGTCTCTCTCATTATCTTTATTGAAAACAGGTAAGATTTATTATTCTGTCTCTCTGCTCTCTACTTTGTGTTTCTCTCTATTTTTTCTGCACCCCCCCCCAAAAACAACTTCCATCATTCTCTCATGTCTACAATGTGCTCCACACCTACCTGCACCCCTCCTTCTCTGCTCCCAATGGTACGCCCCAGGTTGACGAGACTGTAGGAGCTGAGGACTTGGATATGACCAAGACAGGTGGTGAAGGGGTGTCTCAAATGCCAGACGAGCCCTTCACTGAGGAGTACATAACAGGCGACTTTGGAATGAAGGAGTATGACTATTCCTACAGAGATTACCACGAGCCCATCTCTGAAACCAAGGCGGAAGACACCCTGGGTCCCGTCCTGTCCGCTGTGACAGATGTGGGAGGTGTAAGTTACCTTCAGCTTTGCAGCAAATTTTTTTTTAAGCTTTGAGAAAAGCTGAAATTGAATTTGCTATAGCTTTATATGAGAACCTTGCAGAGGTATCGGGCAGGTACACAGCTAGAATACCCAGCTAACAATTTTGAGCTGTAAGAACGTTTCCCTAATGTTAAGTAATGAAAATGTTAAATTGTTATTTGGAATGTTTATGGAATGTTCCAAATGTCCAGTTTAGATGTTATTCCTTATAAGGACAGTATAAAAATGTTTTTATTTATTTTAATATATTACATATAGTGTTAAAACATTCTACTATCATTACTGTAAGAATGTTTTGGATAACTTTGAAAGAACTTTTAGGGGACATTAGCCAACGTTCTGAGAATGTTCCCTGTTAGCTGGGTAGCTAAGCCAAACTTATCTAACTTATGCCAAAACTTGCGCTGCCTACCTGGACGGTATTTTACAGAATCATAGGCCAGAGTTAGAGTCAGCTAATTTGCAGCCTGCGTTTACTTAAGACTAAATCAGGTTTGCTTAGAGTAATCTGTTAGCAAGTAATGCCATCAACAGGAACTAGTTCCCCTGTTCTGCAGGTCTTAAACACTCTTCCATTGAAGGTCATCTTGTCCACGATTCTTCTGCAAGTCTACATATAATGCTAAGTTCACTAAAGCACCTTCAGTACTGGTTGACTCTGCTGCTGTTATGCTGATCTAAGACTGGTGCTCAAGTTCCTCAGTTCTTGATCAGCATAAAGCAGAGACATCTTCCTGGAGCAGAACCTCAGCTGTTTCTGCTTGACTTCAGTTTGTCACTATGTATTCATGTACTGTGAGTATATACCTGCGTATATAAAAATATATAGTCTCGCAGTAAAGACATACTTTGACATTTAAATGCCTTTATAACGACAGATAAGTAGAAGTATTTGCTCAGGTATTTAGGGTAAAATCCAATAAGGATGTTATAGCATCTTTCAGTACTGTATGAGAAGGAGTCTCAATGCATTATGGGAAATTGTTATGCCCATGACCACAAAATGGATTATAATGGAGGTGGGTATACAATGCTCAGCTACTATCTCCATGGCAACAGCTGCAGCTGTCCACCTAAGACGAGACACATGGCTCCATTGAATGTAAGTTAGATGCTGCATTCAAAATATATAACTAATATCTGTAAAACAAGACCAACAGGTATCCTGTACGTTCATTGTTTCACACCTGCCAAATTTAAGTTTCTGATTTTTGATAGCAGGTGTAATCCACATTTAAGAATATTTACTCAATTTATGTAACTGTGGACAAATGCAGATAATTTGGAACCCGTTGAGAAAGCAAAATCCTGAAAGTAAAATCTTTGCAATTAAAAATTGCATTGACCACAGAAATATCTTTAAAAATAAAGTGAATAATCTTACTAGCAGATGATTGCATGTATAGATGCTAAACAGTTCCTGCAGGTGAAACATGCCACTGTAGAAGGAAAGGTTTTCTTGTTTACTTCAGTGAAGATCTCACTGGCCAGGACTGTCAGATTCCTCAGGTTTTGTGTATTGACTGCACTCTGTTTTGGGTTACATATCTGTTTTCCTCAGGCTTTTCGGGGACATAAGGGAGAGAAGGGAGAGCCTGCTGTTCTTGAACCTGTAAGCATCACTTTTAAAAAAGCAACCTCAACATCTATTTAGATGTGTAATACATCCAAACCACCAGAGGGCGCTAGATGATGGTAGAGCACTTTTAATGTCCACTACTAGGGCAAATTGGGAACTTAAAAAGAAAAACCTACAGTAATATAAGGTGTAATCAATCATTACAGAATGTATTATTTTTCTTTTATAATTCCTCTTTTTTATTGCTGTCACAGGGAATGCTAATTGAAGGGCCACCTGGACCAGAAGGACCAGCAGTATGTTCATCTTTCCTTTAATGTTTTCTGAAAAATCAAATAAAAAGTCACCTTCATTTTCATTCTCTGTATCCTAAAGTGTAATCACAGATTCATCCTGATCCAGTTTATAATCTAAATGTCAAACTCTTACATATCAGTCTGTTGTTGGTCGTCTTACAGCTTCTCTCTACATGAATGGACAGACTAAAATCAATGCACTACATGCTAGCAAAATATCTAGTTACGTTTTATAATTTCACTCTGTGGTTTAATTAATCAATGCATTTCAATTGTATGAGGTATTGATAGTGTATTTATCTCTGCATTAGGGTCTTCCTGGCCCCTCAGGACCTAGCGGATCCCCTGGATCTGTTGGTGATCCTGGTGAGAGGGTGAGTATTTATCCCGAATTTTCTAGAGAGTTTATGCCTAAACATACTGTTTAGTGAGTATTTTGCTTTGATGTATGCATGTAGGGTTTATTGCTTCACTTAGTTTGTCAGTGATTACTAGCTGTTTATGTGAAGTGAACTTTACATGCATCCTTTGTGGATTTCAGTGTGCTAAGTGTGGAGTGTAAAGCTTTCTAATCCATCATACTGGTTGTTTCTACAGGGTCCTCCTGGTAGGCCTGGTCTACCTGGAGCAAACGGTGTCTCCGGACCCCCAGGAACCTCTGTCATGCTTCCTGTTAGTATCTCTCACTCTCTGTCTCTCGTAGCCGCACTCTTGTGTGCCGTCTACATCTTCTACATCCAGTCATTTATCTATATTGTTTGATGTACTTTTGGCCAAACTGTGTGCACTATTTGTTGACATGTCCGATCCTTTAATGCCATTATTCAAAATAAAGTCATCTCACTACTAGATGTCAGCATTATATAATGTTAATCAATTGATAAAAACCATTGAAACAATTGAAAAAAACATTGGAAACCATCAGGCAATAGTGGCACATTTAAGGCCCGGCAGGATGATCAGGGTTAATAATGTAGAATTACGGCCTCATCAGCCAGCCAGTTACTAGGAAATAAATTTCAAGTTATGCCTGAAACAAATTAAAAATTTATTATTTGAAAGGAAATAAACTGACTTACAGTGTATGTGAATTCCTTGATTTGTAAACCTGTTTTCTGTTCCTGTAGTTCCGCTTTGGACAGAGTGGTGGCGACAAAGGGCCCGTTGTCTCAGCACAGGAAGCCCAAGCGCAAGCCATCCTGTCTCAGGCTCGGGTTAGTTGCAGCTACCACATAACAATTATTTATCTTTACTTCACATTGAATTAACTTAATTATACTTTTAAAATGTATTTTTTTTATCTAGCTGGCTCTTAAGGGCCCACCTGGGCCAATGGGCTTCACCGGCCGTCCTGGAGCTTTGGTAAGAGGAATTGTATAATTATTAATATTAAGCCAGTTGATTGACACATGTTTTGTTCTACCTTGTGGATTGGTTACATTTTGTTGTTGTGATTTTTGTGATATTTGTGATATCTTCTCTGTCCAGGGAATGCATGGAAGTCCTGGCTTGAAAGGAGAAAGCGGAGATCCAGGTCAACAGGTGAGGTCTTGCGGTTGGGTTTCTGTGCTTTTATAACCCTTGCCCCTACATTTAGGAACAAGACCTTTATTGTGTGTTGCTCTTCTGTTTTCCAGGGTCCAAGAGGTCCTCAAGGAGTGTCTGGTCCTCCTGGCAAATCTGGTCGGAGGGTGAGTCCACTTCTGACTGTCATTCTGTTGGTACAAGTGTTTGTTGTGTTTATTATTAATGGTGGTTAACAAGGCTGGACACCTGAGCAAAATATGCTCAGTAACCACTTAGCAATGCCCTGGCAACTACCCAGAGCGTACTAGCAGTACCCAACCAATTAGCCTGGAAACCTGAGCAACCACATAGCAACACCTTAGCAACCATTCCAAACATATTAGCAACTGCTTAGCAATGGCCTGGCAACCACCCAGGGTATCTAAGCAACACCATTCAGCACACAGGTTTAGTTACACAGGTTTAGTTGGGTAAAAATGTAAAAATCTTGTTTTTCAATGTTTCCTGCAGGGTCGTGCTGGTGCTGATGGAGCCAGAGGGATGCCAGGAGAGTCTGGAATTAAGGTCTGGTCTTTTAAGACATCGAAAAGTGATTTATTGCATTACTTTATAACTGTATGTACAGTAATACTTTTAAAAAAGCATTTGTAATTTAAGAGTTCTTGTGTGTGTGTCTTTCTATATTAGGGTGACCGTGGTTTTGATGGCCTTCCTGGTTTGCCTGGTGAAAAGGGTCATCGTGTAAGTGTGTAAAGTTTAAAGTTAATCATAAGCTCTGTTCCAAAACCTAGTAAGATGTCTGCTTAGACAACATTTCAATGCACACTTCAGGTTCCAAAAGGTAGACAACATATCGTCTATGACACCTTCTATTGGTCTAGTCTAAGGCAGCATTGCATATATCACTTGTAGAGATGCTTAGCCATCCCAGAATGCATTGAGGTGGGTTTCTTTGCCTTAGAAAGACAGCATGCTAGACTGAGCTGTTATTATAATAACACAATTCATGTTTTTGTTTCCTGTTTTATAGGGTCAGACAGGTGGGATGGGACCCCTGGGACCCCCTGGAGAGGACGGAGAGAGGGTAATTAAGTATTTAGTTTTTTCCTTTGTGTTCTTGCAGTAAACTGGCAGCAGTGAACATGTTGTTTTATGTTACTTTGATTGCGTCTGCATTGAATGCCTGTCTTTATCTGTTATAAATGAAAGACTGTGATGTCCTGATTCTTACATCTGGATTTTTCTCAACATCACTGTTCATTTATTTTTTTACTATTGTTTGTCAGGGAGATGACGGAGAGGTCGGACCCAGAGGTCTTCCAGGTGAACCAGTGAGTGTTTCTGTTTGTCGGACACTGCACACACATATCACAGTGAACAGGATTCAGACAGTCTGTGTGACTCTTCAGTTTAAATGTGAATTATTTCTTTCTCTCTGATTCTGTAGGGGCCGCGTGGTTTGCTGGGTCCTAAAGGGCCCTCTGGACTTCCTGGACCTCCTGTGAGTATTCACTAAAGGCTCAATTTCTATAAATGTATTTATATATAAAGAAAGTATATATGGTATTTATTTGTGTGTAGATATCCACGTTTCTCTCAGTAATTTATCTATTCATTATCTGCCTCTGTCAGGGTGTTCGTGGGAATGATGGTCCACACGGCCCAAAAGGAAACATGGTCAGTAAATGATGAAGTAATTGTTATCTGTAAAGAATAAAAAATAAAGACGACAAACAAACACTGAAATGGGAAAACAGCAATATTATATTTTCTCATTTGTCTCTCTGTCGTCATTGTCTTTTTCCCTTTCTAGGGACCGCAAGGTGAGCCGGGTCCTCCAGGACAGCAGGGGGCACCAGGAACACAGGTGAACAAGAAACAAACTATAACAAATTATGTTTTTTCAAAGTAAAGTGTACTTCATATTAATATTTTTTGTGCAACAGGGAATGCCAGGTCCACAGGGTGCTACTGGACCCCCAGGAGAGAAAGTGAGTGTTTTTATGATTTCAGAACACAAAACAACAATAATTACTGAAATACTGATTACAGAATGTGGCCCGTGTTTCTTAGAAGTCTGCTTCTAATATGAATTATGAAATATTCAGTCAGACACTGAGATTAACAAAAAGGTTTGAAGGAATATTCTGGATATTTTAATATCACTTCTGTATTAGAGTGACAATGATGTCATTTCCTGTCTTCTTACAGGGACCCACAGGAAAACCAGGTCTTCCAGGCATGCCTGGAGCCGATGGCCCTCCTGTAAGTGTTTTTAATTCCCTGTCCACATCAGAAACAAGCATGTTATCAAAAACTTTAGTCAAAGCTTTGTGCATTGGTTTTTCTACGGTAAGAAAAAATGTGTTTTTTGTCCTGTAGGGTCACCCAGGAAAGGAAGGCCCTGTTGGAACCAAAGGAAATCAGGTGAATTCGCTTCATAGTTCAAAACATTGCTTTGTTCATAATACCATTTATACCACCAGTACATTTCTCCTAAAAACTCTGAAACGTGAATATAACGTGTGCAGCAACTTTGTGGTTTCACTCTTTCAAGGTTGTGCAGGCCTGACACATTGACAGACAGACTGTCAAGCCCAGAGGATTATCTGGAGTCCATTAAATATGGCATTGCCTTAAACAGCCAACAGATAGAGGTCATTCACAAGACTGTACAGTCTGTGTTAATGATGTTTTTGTCTTTATTGTTGATGTTCAGGGTCCAAACGGGCCTCAAGGATCTATCGGCTATCCTGGCCCTCGGGGAATAAAGGTTAAACATATTTTTCTAAACATATACATTGTTTTTCTATGGACAGTTGAATTTTGCATAAATATTCACACAACAAACACTGTATAACACTGTTATGGTCTGAAATTTATGAACGGCTGTTTATCACACACATTTTAACATTTGTTTAACAACAGGGAGATCAAGGTGTCCGTGGACTTAAGGGCCATAAGGGAGAGAAGGTGCTGTTTGTTGTATTTATTATTATTCATATTGATGATTGATCATTAGTTCTGATAAATCAGCTCAGTCAGTGTATAAAGAACTCATCAGGTGGTGTTATGATAACTTGCACATATCTGTTTATAGGGAGAGGACGGCTTTCCCGGAATCAAAGGAGACTTTGGTGTGAAAGGAGAGCGGGTACGATTTACGTAACATGAAACAACAAAGTAGTTTGTGGTTTAAAGCTGCAGTCTGTAACTTTTGCCTCTCTACCACCATCTCTGTTTGAAACATAAAATTGCAGGTTACTTTATGGACTTTTCCTGGGAAATCAGACCGGACAACCCAAAATATAAATCATCATTGTTATTATAAGCTTTCCGTTGGGAAGCGGAGTAAAGAAATGGTGCTGAACATATTACATGACTGATCTGTCATGTATTTGCTCAATAACTGATTTTTGTTCCTTTTAAACCAAAATAATTGCAGATTGCAGCTTTAATACAAATGACACATAATGCAGTTCTGTGATGTTAGTATATTTCACAGTATATTTCAGTGAGCTCTGTGCCTTTAATTAGCAGAGAGTTCACAGGAAATATATGTCGATATATGATGTGCATATATAACAGGGTGAGGTGGGAGTACCAGGCCCAAGAGGAGAGGATGGACCTGAGGGCCCAAAGGGTCGTGTCGGCCCCCCGGGTGAGATCGGTCTTATCGGCCTAGTGGGAGAAAAGGTGAGTTTCATCATTTAAAATACCCAGCTTTTAGGTTATAAGAACATTTCCCTAATGTTTACATTAAGTAATAAAAATGTTAAAAATATTTTTTCAAATGTTCAAGGAATGTTCTAGGAATGTTTAAACGTCCATTTGTAGATGTTGTATTAACGTTATTGCTTTGTTATTCAAATTCTTTTTTAAAGTCTGTAATGTTTTGTAAATGTTCTACTAACAACTTTGAAATAATGTTTTTGATATTTATGATATATATAACGTAAAAAAAAGTTCTACCAACTTTAAAGCAAGAATGTTTTTGATCATTGTGAGAGAACTTTTAGAGAACGTTAGAAAACATTCTGAGAACCTTTCCTGTTAGATTAGGAGGTGGTTGTCCATTTTCTTATATTTTGTACTGATACTGACAGATATTTACAGTATAATACCATAAAATCATAATATAATTTGCAATATAATATTTCCTGTCATTCCAGGGTAAACTTGGTGTGCCGGGACTTCCTGGATATCCTGGAAGACAAGGAATCAAGGTCAATAAAATCAACTGTAAAAAAACATCATGTAATACTCAGTATCTAAGGAAGTGTTTCCTCAGATACTCAAAACGTTTTTTATTAATGTCATACTGGTGTTTTCAGGGCTCACTTGGTTTCCCAGGATTCCCAGGGGCAAATGGCGAAAAGGGTGTGAGGGTGAGATTTTAAACAGTTTCAATCAATCTTTGCAAATTAGAGTGTAAGATAAAGGCTGTGGATATGACATGAAGTCAGGTATAGTGTACAGTGTTGTCAGGGCTGAAAATGGGTGAGGCGGGACTCATTGGTGCTAAGTACAGGAAGTGACTTTCATGGGGGCAGAGTTTCAGTTTGATTGCCATATTTTATCCAAGTTATAACTTTCAAACGCTGTGCAAATTCTAAACAATGGTATAAAGGCTAAAAATTAAAATATACATTAAAATATTATGTCTCTGTCACAAACACATTGTAACTGATCATGTCTTCCTGGATCAGGTAGTCTGAGCTGGTGTGATTGAATGGAGACGGGGACTAATTTGCATATTTTACAGATATTCAGGGATCTGGTCTATATAAATGTGAAGATTTACTTTTAATCTCAGACCCACATGGGCTTTTATTTTGACAACTTTTATTTTGATTTCTCTTTTAAGGGTTTGACTGGAAAATCTGGTCCAAGAGGACAGCGGGGGCCAACAGTAAGATCCTGCTTGATTAATCATCTCTTATTTATTCAGGGTCCTGCTGTATGATCACACACTTGAATTGCTGACTTTCAATTGAAGCAAAGGTTTAATTTGATTGATCCTCAATAGATTAATCTTGATACTGTTGGATTTTTCAAGCCTCTTTACAATAAGTTCCCATTTTTTGTCCTTTTTAATTGTACCCTTAATCTTGATTTCTAAGCCTGTGTCTTTTTTTGACCTCTTTAGGGTCCCAGAGGGCAAAGGGGCCCCCGAGGGTCAACAGGAAAGCTAGGTGCTAAGGTATGACCATCAGAAACTTTATTTAAGATATCTTGTCATTATTTTTGTCAGCAATGATAGAGGATGTAACTGATTCGTTCATTCTGATGTTGCAGGGCGGCTCAGGCAGTGACGGGCCTTCTGGACCACCAGGCGAGAGAGTATGTTTATTTAAATGCAGCTTTATCAAAATCAGACAACATGTTTTGGTTGAGCTTTAATTTAATGTGATTTTTCAGGGCCTTCCTGGACCCCAAGGGCCAAATGGATTCCCGGGACCAAAGGGACCTCCTGTAAGAGACAGGCTCTCTATCTCTCTTTTTTATTAGTGTTATCCAATGCAGGAAATGTCAATTTTTCTCTGTTGTTTATTCATGTGTTGCTTGATTTGTAAAGGGACCTCCAGGGAAAGATGGACTGCCTGGACACCCCGGACAAAGAGGCGAAGTTGTGCGTATCTTTTGTTTCTATGCATGTGAGCTACACTGTTCTAGATAAAAATGTCCAGAAGCATTTGTTTATCGTGGATTTATTATGTTCTTAGGGTTTCCAAGGCAAGGTTGGACCTCCTGGGCCACCAGGAGTGGTTGGACCACAGGTGAGTTTGCACAAATACAGTACTTCCATTAAAAGTAGAAGCAATAATTTCTCTCTGTTTTCCTTACAGACCAATCAGTCTGTATTATCAGCTTAGAATCAATTACATAATTTAAGCTTTGCTCAAAGCTAGTTTGTGTTTAGGGTGCCTCTGGTGAGACTGGTCCCATGGGTGAGCGTGGCCACCCAGGACCACCGGGACCACCCGGTGAGCTGGGTCTTCCTGGACCATCTGGTAAAGAGGGAACCAAAGGAGATCCTGGTCCCCCTGGTGGGCCCGGCAAAGACGGACCTGCTGGACTGAGAGGATTCCCAGGAGAGAGAGGATTACCAGGAACACCGGTAAAAACACTGATCTGAGAACAGCATCTTACACTGCCTGTTATATTAGAAAAGCTGAACTCAGCCTGTGTGTTTTCTGTAGGGCGGTGGGGGACTGAAAGGAAATGAAGGCCCTGCTGGACCACCTGGACCTGCAGTATGTAATTCATAACCTGCAAAGCATAAAAATATCAAAAGTGGACTTAGATTAGATCTGTGCCACACTGACTTATAAATAGCTGGATATCGTATCAGTATGATATGATATACACGCATTGGATATCAGTATGATAAATCTAAAGAAGTGCTACACATTGAGAAGGGAAGTTAAATTATAAAAAACTCTGCGGTTCTACTCTAAATTTTACTCATAATTATTTAGTTTGTGGTAAGCAGATGGTTAATTCTCTCAAAGAAATGTCTCAGTTATATTACAAATACAGCACATTTATACAAAAGAGAGAGAGTCCATTTTAGACATTTTACTATAATTAATTTTCCAACGACTTGTCAACTACTAGTCATTTGAGTAACTTTATATTGATAGGTATTCTGTTGACTTAGTAACTTTGCAAGTACGTCAACTTATTCTACTAACCCTAACCTAACCCTTTAAATACTCTAATGAGTTAGTTGACAAAGTTACTTATAATTAGTATAATGTCTAGTGGGCTGGTGAAAATGTAATCAACTTTATTTGATCAACTTTATTTGATCAACTTTTGATTTTGCCTAGATTTTGAAGTGACGTATGTCCCAGACATTTGTTGATTGTGTTCGTGAAATTCATCTGTATCATTTTTGAGGAATTATGAAATCGTATGGAGCACATCTTTCAGTCTGTAACCTAAATTCAATGTTTGTGCAGGGATCTCCTGGGGAGAGAGGATCTGCTGGCACTGCGGGCCCCGTCGGGCCCCCTGGACGTCCTGGACCTCAGGGGCCTCCTGGAGCAGCCGGAGAGAAAGGAGTACCGGTTCGTGTTAAGTCCTGGTTTTAACCGTATCTAATACAGAGGTTCATATCATATGTCTGCCACATAACATGATCGTACTTTACAGGGTGAGAAAGGTACAATTGGTCCAGCTGGTCGTGATGGCATCCAAGGCCCAGTTGGTCTCCCAGGCCCTGCTGGACCTTCAGGTGTTGCTGGAGAGGACGGAGACAAGGTCAGTCGTCTGTTTATATCAGAACATAAGATCATCAGAATCACATATCACATGTTCTTTTAAGAGATGAAGTCTGGATTGTTCTGTGTGTAGGGCGAGGTCGGAGAATCAGGACAAAAGGGATCTAAAGGATCCAAAGGAGAACATGTAAGTCAGTGTTTGACGTTTGGCATTTGAGAGCCATTCCCCATTCAGAACTGATACAGTTTGCAAAATGGGGAATGGAAAATGTTATTTTGCAGAAATATGTGCACTGGTTGCATGCAAAGCAAACATACGGTGGCCAGTGTAATCAAGTACACAAATGAAAATGTCTTGTTTTTGTTGCCTTTTGTTGCACTTGTTTATTGACAAAATAATATCAATTGATAAAAATATCAATCAATAAAAATATGTTTGTATATATGAATAGGGAACAGTAATGAAGACAATGCACATGGATGATGGATAAAAGCAATTAATTATTTGTGTATTTACAGGGACCTCCCGGACCTCCTGGCCCAATGGGTCCTGTTGGACAGCCTGGTGCACCTGTAAGTGTGAAAGGTTTAATTTAAACCATCACTATTGATGATCAATACCAAAACCTGAACAAATGAGATTACCAGTCTGTGCTAGTATTCATTATTCATTAGATGTTTAGGCTCTCTTCAGAAGTCCCAGCTAACCATTTTAGGTTGTAAGAATGTTTCTGTAATGTTAAGTACTCTTCCATTGACTCTATTTTGAAAGTTTTAGGAATGTTCAAAACATGCAGTTTTTTAGACATTGTATTAACGTTATTGCTTTATTATAAGACCATTTTTATTCATGTTTTAAAAATTACATTGTATAACATAGGAATAACATTTTAACACTTTTCTCCATTTTGGAGAAAGTTAGTCAACATTCTGAGAACATGTTCCCATGTTTACCTCTGCTCAGGGTGCTGATGGTGAGACGGGTCAGAGAGGTCAACAAGGGCCGTTCGGTGCTAAAGGAGATGAAGGAACGAGAGGATTTCCTGGTCCTCCAGGTCCCATTGGGCTGCAGGTACTGAATGAAAGATCTGGTTTTATTCACTCAGACCCATGAAACTCTCCACACTGCCTGCTTCAGTTTCTGACTGTGTTTATTCATGTTTTAGGGTTTACCTGGGCCAGCAGGAGAAAAGGGAGAGACGGGAGATGTTGGGCCTTTGGTGAGTCTAAATGTTTTAAATTCGTATGTTGAAAGAACAACTACAGCTATAGCAGATAGTCCAGCATTTTGACTCTGTGAAATGTGCCTGAAGGTACATGATAATGTGTTGGTTGTGTATTTCTGCAGGGCCCTCCAGGTCCCCCAGGGCCACGGGGCCCAGCCGGCCCAAGCGGTGCTGATGTGAGTAACTTAGATTTTGGATTATTATTATAGTTATTCATTTTAATTGGTCAATGACAGCATTCTGTGGTCAGATATTTTGAATTATTTATATATTATTATATTATATTATACATTATATATATATTGCCTTTATTCCAGACAACTGATTTCCTAGATTTTCATATGATTCATTGATGTATTCGGTGCTTTTACTCATGATCCATGTGCATCACCTTCATTGCTGTTTTCTGTTTTTATACGTTATATTTCATGCATATTCAGGGCCCTCAAGGTCCTCCTGGAGGTTTGGGTAATCCAGGTGCCATAGGAGAGAAGGCAAGTGTACAGGAGCTCAGCCTGCTACTGCTTAATTAACAGGAAGTTTTTCTGGTTGGTGGCTAATTCTGATTTCTTACTCGTATCACAGGGTGAGGCTGGTGAATCTGGACCCCCTGGTGTTGGTGGAGAGCCAGGAAAAACGGTGGGAAATGTTTTAAAATAGTTTTAACTAGTGGTTGACCAACATGTAGTTCCCATTAACTAGATGGCAGCGTGACAAATGGCTGATATAATGCCAGTATATGATAATTTTATTTAATTATAGCAAAGAAATCTTCAGATTAGGCAAATGTCGGTCAATTGATTAATCTTCCCAAAAATTTAATATTTAAAGTTTTAACCATAATTTCAACCAGCGATACCAGTTAACAGGGACTGTTCTCAGACCGCTGACTACCGTTCTCTAAATGTCCTCTTAAAGTTATCAAAAGCGTTTTTTAACGTTATATCTCATATGTATCAAAAACATTATTCTGAAGGAGTTAGTGGAATGTTTTTAAAATGTTTGAAAAACATTCTTACAACCAAGAAATTACGTTAATAGAATCGTTTTGAATGTTCCTAAAACTTTTTAAATAACATTTTTAATGCTTTTGTTACTTAATAGAAACATTAGGATAACGTTCTTGCAACTCAGAATTGTTAACTTTTTTAAATCCCTTGTTTAACATCTTTTTGGTTGCTTATCCGATGCCAGGGTCCGAGAGGAGAGCGTGGTGAGAAGGGAGAAGCTGGGCAGCCCGGCACAGCTGGTCCACCTGGTGGAAAGGGACCTACAGGAGATGATGGACCTAAAGGAAACCCTGTATGTATTAATACAGTCCTAAACCAAGATCAGGTCTCTCTATTACACTTCAGCATCTGATATTTGTCTCTTTAAGGGTCCTGTTGGTTTCCCTGGAGATCCTGGACCACCTGGTGAAGTTGGACCACGGGTGAGATTTTTTCAGTGTATCACTCAGAAATAAGCCATGTTACGAACATAAAACCGGTTGTGAATGAATTCAATGTTGATTCAAGGTACAGGAAGAGATTGTTTTATTTCTGACCTCCCCAACAGGGCCAAGATGGGGCAAAGGGAGAGCGTGGAGAGACTGGTGAACAAGGAGAATCTGTGAGTGATCCACCATGAGCTTGAAAACTTCTAACCCATAGTGTTCTTCATGAGATGTTTCTTCAAATACAATGTATACACTGTGGTGCTTGTGTGGGTTTAGGGGTCTCCTGGACCAACTGGTGATAACGGACCACCTGGACCTCCAGGAAAAAGAGTAAGATCACCTTGACAACAGCCAATCAAATGCAGTTAGTTTGCAGCAGAGCTGCTGTCTGGAAATCTGCCATACAGTAAAACAGTAGTTGGTAACACATTTGCAAACATGATATCCTAGCAGAGTGTTATACAGGGTCCAGCAGAAACGTATCTGAGTCCTAGTTGTGTTTTTTAGGGTCCTCCCGGATCGAGAGGACCAGAAGGTCGCCAGGGAGAGAAAGGCAGCAAGGTGAGACTTTATCATAGAGAGAAAAACTGCAACAACTACACAGATTATCCATGTTCACTTTCCTTCTGATCATATGTCATATTTTCATGTGTTAACAGGGAGATTCTGGTGCTGTTGGGCCTCCAGGAAAGACTGGCCCCGTGGGGCCTCAGGGTGCCCCAGGAAAACCAGGGACTGACGGTCTAAGAGGGTTACCTGGTTCAGTGGTACACTGACATTTATTTGTCTGGAATCAAATAGTTTTTCACCATTTTCAATGTGTTATTTCATAACTAATAAAGCACTAGCTTATATAGCATGTAGACTACGCTGTAAATATAGACACTGGAACTGGCCTTTCAAAAACTTTTCTTGTATTACAGGGTGAACAAGGTGCCCCAGGATCTGCTGGCCAGAAGGGACCTCCTGGACCGATGGTGAGACCTTCTGTGTTCTCAAATATACTGTCATGAATTGAGTTTTAGTTATTCATTTGCATTTTCAAACTAATGATACCTGAAACGCTAAAAACTGTTTTTATTACAGTTTATTCAAATGTATTGTAACACCAAATCACTTCTTATCTTTTCTCACAGGGTCCTTCTGGTTTACCCGGTCTTCGTGGTGACCCTGGTGCTAAGGGTGAGAAGGGACATTCAGGTATGCTCGGTCTGATCGGGCCTCCAGGTGAACAAGGAGAGAAAGGTGACAGAGGTCTGCCAGGACCTCAGGGATCATCTGGACTCAAGGGAGAAACGGTACATGAAGTCAAAAACTGCATTTATCAGCATCTACAGAAACTTTACTGTATGATTTTACATGCAAAAGTAACTTAATTCCATACCATCAGAAATCTGTACACAGAGGAGGTAGAATGTGAAGTTTACTTGATGTAAATATTGGTTAATTTCATCTCTTGATGTGTATTGCAGGGTATGTCTGGTGGAACTGGACCTCTGGGCCCTGCAGGTCCTGCTGGTATGCCCGTGAGTATCATTTGAAAGATTCTGTAACGCTTGTAAACATAACATACAGATAACATGCGGATGCTATTCGTCACTGTGATGAATTGATGTTTCTCACAGGGTCCAAGAGGTGTCAAAGGAGCTAAGGGTGCCACTGTGAGTAATTCTTTCCAAATACTTCTGTAGAGATTTGTTAAATGTTATCATTTGAACTTATTGTGACACAATCTAATGTGTCTCTTTAAGGTAAATCATTAGTTTTGGCTAATACTGTTTCTCTGTGGAGCAGGGTTCAGCTGGACCTAAGGGAGAGAAAGGTGTACAAGGAGCACCAGGTCCACCTGTGAGTATAATTATCAGTAAACTATATACAAAACACAAGATGTTTGTCAAGAAATGGCAGCAAGATCCGTCTTGGTTTGAAATTAAGCTTTCAAAACATGCAATCAATATAAAACGTTTAAGGAGATCATCATACAGAGGATAATAGTGTATATGTTGCTGATTTCTCCTTTTGTTTTAGGGCCCCCCTGGTGATGTCATCCAACCGTTACCCATTCAGTTCCCCAAAAAGTCCAAACGCTCCATCGATGCCAGTCAGATGCTTCCAGAGTCGGACACTGAGGCCGCCGACTCCGCAGGCACACATTACCTGACAGGTATGGAGATCTTTGGCACACTCAATTCCCTGCGTCAGGAGATCGAGAGCATACGATTCCCACTGGGAACGCAAGAAAGCCCCGCCCGTACCTGCCAGGACCTCCACCTCAGCCAACCGGACTTGAAAGATGGTATGATCGTCACGGTGACTGTGTGATGGACACATTCAGTGACCAATCAAGAGGTGGCTTGCATTCTGATCATTCTTGTTTTTTGATTCAGGCGAGTATTGGATTGATCCAAATCAGGGCTGTGCCCGCGACTCTTTTAAGGTTTTCTGCAACTTCACCACCGGTGGAGAGACATGCTTGTACCCTAGCAAAGCTGTAGAGAATGTAAGAACGTGATCATACATTTGTACTTCACTTAAAGCTGCAATACTTATCTTTATTTTTGGTTAAAAACAAACAAAAATCAATTATTGAGAAAATACATTACAGATCAGTGTTTAACACGATCTACTTACCCTGATTCACACGATAAGTTCATAATAATGATTTATAATTTGAGCCACCAAGTCAAAAACCAGAAAAAGATCTGGCTACTTTATCACATGTCCGTGTACTGTAGATATAGCAGCATTGTTTGGCCTCGTAATCTATGTTGAGAAAAAAATCTCTGCAGCAAATTTTCAATTTTATGTTTCAAACAGAGATGGCGATAGAGGGGCAACCGCTACAAATTTCAGCTTTAAGAACATTTTTAAACTCTGTACTGTTTTGTTTTATTTGTTGTAAATTCTCCCACAGATAAAGATGAACTCTTGGTCTAATGAGAAGCCTGGGTCATGGTACAGTCAGTTTACTACAGGAAACAAAGTGAGTGTGTCATCTTTATTAATCACTGAAACAATCCCAGATTAATCAAAGTTGCTTCAAAGATTGCAACATCAAGTTCAAAACAAGTGAACTATGATTTGCTACTTTTCTTTGTCTCAGTTTTCATATGTTGATTCGAATGGAGAACCTGTGGGTGTCGTCCAGCTGGGATTCTTGCGGTTATTGAGCATTCAGGCCCGTCAGAACCTCACCTACCACTGCCACCGCTCAGTGGCCTGGGCTGACCGCAACGCAGACAACAGCCACCAGAGAGCGCTTCACTTCAGGGGTGCCAATGATGAGGAGCTCAGCTATAAGTCTAGCCCCTACATTAAATCCCTCATCGATGGATGCTCGGTAAGTTGTCTTATTCTTACCTCATTTCCAAAAAATGAATGGACTAAAAAGTTTTGATAGCATTTTTACCTGTTTATATTTGACCTTTAACCTGTAACCTGTCCATGAAAAATCCCTCATGTCCAATGAGAGTTTTTCAGTTCTTTTGAAAACGTAGTGTTTCTGTAGCTCAACAAGTAGAGCATTGCACGTGTGTTTGAAGTGCGTTTCAGAAACGGTATCATAAACAAATTGCTGACCAACAGAAATGATGTATGTTTAAATGTTGGGGCATGCTGGGTAGTTTATTGTTTTTAAAGCTGTTTCAAGTGTCTGATTTGTTCCTGTGCTGTCCTCTCCTTCATCTTCATCATTCTGTCTGTCTGCAGTATCGTAAGGGTTATGACAGGACGGTGCTGGAGGTCAACACACCTCAGGTAGAGCAGCTTCCTCTACTGGACATCAAGATCTCAGACTTTGGGGAGTACAATCAGAAGTTTGGTTTTGAAGTTGGACCTGTCTGTTTCCTGGGATAAAACTACACACATGCTACTGACAGCAGAATTACAATCAGACACAACAGAGACACACACAGACACACACACACACACAGTGCCAACACTAATAAAGTCATTTAAAGTTGTTTCAGAGGGAGAAACACACACGTTGTTGTGATAAAAGTTGCACACAACTACACCATGCCCAGGGATAAATATTCCCAGCAGTGGATCATCGGAGGAAAGCCATGTTGAGAAGTTTTTACAGGATAGAAGATATTGAAGAACACAGAGGTGTTTCGTGATGAATGATTCCGGATACTGCTGGGATGAAACAGAAGAGCCTCCGGTCTCCGCCTCCTCTCACCTTCATCTCCTCTCTTCACTGCTTCTCTTCTGAGATCTTCCTGCCTCCATAACTGAGCGCTCCTTTATTGAGCCCTGTACAAAGCTCCGCCCCCTTTCTGCTCACTTCCCTGCCATATAGAGTAAAATGGCTGCAGGTACAAACATTCAGACTGAGGAATGTTTGAATCAGAAATTCCCAATTTAAATTGTCCGAATAATTTTTGTGCTATAATAAAATCTTATCAGCAATGTACTGAATGACTGTTTCTTGGGCCAAATATATGCATGGAATTCAAAGCCATTACTGATGAAAACTGTATTGTAAACATTTATTACACGATGAAATCCAAATTTTCTGGTTTATCAGCTGTGACGTTACATACATGCGGTGTTTCAGCTGGAGTTGTGCATTAGAACCGTTTGTACAGAAATCATATTTTATTGTATTTATTTTATAAAACAAATTGGTGCTTGGTAACAACCAAAACTTGCAATAAAAATAATGTGGTATTTGTAATTGTCCTGTAGTTTTCTCATCAAAATATGTAAATTAAAAGCCCAGACAGCAAATATGACTTCTGTCTGATATCATATATATGTATAAGCGCATGGATTATTTCAATGCATTTGAAATGAATGAAGCTTAGGAAATTTTGGTGCAGATGGAGACGACAACCATCAAATTATCAGCCTGAGACAGCAGTGTAGACGGGACAGGAAGTGAGAGCAATCTGATGATGGATGAGAAATATGGCTTGTTTTTATGTATATGTTTTGTTTCTTTTTTAAAACACAAGGGGAATGAAAAGCTATAAAAATTATTTGTGAATTTAAAAGTTGTTTGTGTGGTTTTCTCACAAAGACAATACACATGGTTTGGTCTTAATGGTGCTACAAACTTGTTTTATGTAAGTACTTTAAAAATCTGTTTCTGTAATATATATATAATCTATTTAATAATCTGTTTGACTGCTTTCTTTTCATTTTCAACATCGCCTTCCTGTTAACATTATATATTAACACGGTGCTTTTGCTAATATTTGATCTGCCTCTTTTTTTGTGCCAAACTCCCAGTTTTCATCCACTGTCGAACCCACAGCAGATGTCTGTCTCAGAGAATCCAAAAACACATTTTTAACAACCTTCAGCTGTACCAGAATGGCCATATTTCAGTGATGTTCCACTTGTATTCTGGATTGTGAACCGTTGAAACTGTCATTGTTTTACTTGTTCTGGTACAAACATTCCCATTAAACCACACATCAACACATTTACTCCTGTGTGAAATTTTTTTTCAAAACAGACACAGTACAAAAACATTTGCACTTTTAGTGTATAAATATATTTACATTTAGACATTTTATCCAAAGCGACTTACAAGGTGAGGAAAACAAAGAAGCGATAAATCATAGGGAGGCAATAACAGCCGTACAACATTTCAGTGCTTCACAGAGGCGATACCTGCTGGGAAAGAAGACGGTTAGTGGGTTTTTTTACTTGTGTCAGGTATTCGTGGAAGACTGTTGTCTTCTGTTGTAGCTGTTTCTTTAATATAATGAGGGATGCAGCAGGCCGAACAGAAATATATCATTTTCTGTCTCATTTGTTACATTACATACAGCATTTATACAGCAATTAAAATGAAATTTGTACAAGTTTACATTTGCTTGACAAGTGTTCAGCCGCCGTATTGCTGAACAATTTAGTGGCGTTTACCAGAAGACAGACAACAAAAAGTCCACCTGCATCTGCAGAGAAGTTCATTTAAAAGAAAATTGTAACTCACATCATAAACATTTTCATCAAACTTCTTACTGGCAACGTGTGCTGATTCCAGTTACATAGCGACTGTCATCAGACTGTCATCGGACTGTCATCAGTCAGTCATCAGTTATCTCTGCAGGAAAACATACATCATGATACAGTGTCTCAGCATACTGAATTCACAATATACACTGCAAATAAACTGTAGGTCAATACAACAGGCATCATTTTAATACATGAGACAACAGAAGACTGTTTTGAGTGGCAATCACGAAAATATTTCTATTTATTTACCTGCACTGGTTTTTATTTATATTTCTATTTATTTACCTGCACTGATTTTTATTTATATTTCTATTTATTTACCTGCACTGATTTTTATTTATATTTCTTTATTTACCTGCCCTGATTTTTATTTATATTTCTATTTATTTACCTGCCCTGATTTTTATTTCTATTTCTATTTATTTACCTGCCCTGATTTTTATTTCTATTTCTATTTATTTACCTGCCCTGATTTTTATTTATATTTCTTTATTTACCTGCCCTGATTTTTATTTATATTTCTATTTATTTACCTGCACTGGTTTTTATTTCTATTTCTATTTATTTACCTGCACTGGTTTTTATTTCTATTTATTTACCTGCCCTGATTTTTATTTATATTTCTATTTATTTACCTGCACTGGTTTTTATTTATATTTCTATTTATTTACCTGCCCTGGTTTTTATTTATATTTCTTTATTTACCTGCACTGGTTTTTATTTCTATTTATTTACCTGCACTGGTTTTTATTTATATTTCTATTTATTTACCTGCACTGGTTTATATTTCTATTTATTTACCTGCCCTGATTTTTATTTATATTTCTATTTATTTACCTGCCCTGATTTTTATTTATATTTCTATTTATTTACCTGCACTGATTTTTATTTCTATTTATTTACCTGCCCTGATTTTTATTTATATTTCTATTTATTTACCTGCCCTGATTTTTATTTATATTTCTATTTATTTACCTGCCCTGATTTTTATTTATATTTCTATTTATTTACCTGCACTGATTTTTATTTATATTTCTATTTATTTACCTGCACTGATTTTTATTTCTATTTATTTACCTGCCCTGATTTTTATTTCTATTTCTATTTATTTACCTGCAGTGAATTTTATTTATATTTCTATTTATTTGCCTGCACTGATTTACTCTCCCACTGGAATAATAGCTGTGAGCTGCACAAAATAATCAGAAATAATCACAGCGATCTGAATTCAAACAAAATGAAAAGCACAGATTAAATAAAAATCATTTTCTTGTTAAATGAACTCACTTACACTTCAATACTTACAAACATTACAAGTGTGCTTTACTGATGACTTTATCAGTCAAAGATGTAGAGATGAATCCTAAAACAAACAGAGAAATATACAAAAACACACGACTTCTGTTCCTGATGAGAGCAGGTTAAAACTAACTAACAAACAGCCATTGCACATCTTTTCTCATTAACAAACGCTTAATTACAATAATGCTTACGATTTAAGACACAAAGCATGACACATTTACACTGCCGCACAATGCAAAAACTGCAGCTATTGTTATTGTAAGATGTCACAGTAAAACAAGCTCCTGCTTTACAAGATAAATAGTTCACCTGTTCAATATTCCCAGCCTGAAGCCAATCCCAGAAAACTTTCCAAAAGTTTGGGAAAAAAACTCCATAAAAACCGAGAGGAACCGCCATTGCGACGAGTGCGGTGCAGTACCAGCAGCGTCCGCTAGATGGAAGCAAAAGCCCAATAATAATTTATTTTAATTGACCGTCCTGATACCAAAACATCGTGAGTGACATGCATCACACAAAGCTTGTTAAAATGACAGACAAGACAAATTCAACTCTCTCTTTTAATACTGTTATGCAAAAAATAGATCAAATAGCAAGAACGCATCATGTGGGCAATGTCAGCTTGTATGCAAACACGGCTACTTTTCACAAGTGTGTCCTTTAAACTTTCATTTTACATGTCAAACATAATCATAATTACGAATCATATTTCATCAAACAGAGCTGTGATGGTGAGATTGTGATAAAGTACAACACAGTGGGGTGATTCACTTACTGTCAATACCGTGAGTGACCACAAGAGGGCGGAAAAATCACCTGAGTAGAGATACAATAACATGAATGACTTTGACATAACATTTCAATTTGGTAGACATTAGACTTCTTTTTAATATGATAACCAATGTTTCAGACTACACCGAGGTTCTCCACTCTGGCCCTGCAGAGTTTAGCTCTAAACCTGATGAACTTCACCCAAACAAGCTCAAATCTTCAGGATTATAACGAAAGTTACAGACAGTCTGATTAGGGTTAGAGCTGAACTCCTAAAACTTTTTTCTGTCTTAACACTGTGTTATTGTTTTATTTTTAAAAGGAAACAGAAGCAATGCATCACACAGGAACCAACATCGTCAGCAGTAGCCACAGCACTAAATTTCAAGAGTAAATTATAGTGATAAAGCAAAACAGAGAGAAGTCATCCACAGAGAAGAGCTTTACTAACTTGAACATGTTTCTGAAGTTTGTCACTGTGTAGTGGTCACGCGAGTTAGTCGTTTTCCTCTGTCAGTAACTTCTGAGAGCGGGACACAGGAAGAAATGAAGACCACCTGTATGAGTCCATGTGCAGGTTCGAGCAGTTTGAAAACACGTATGTGAATAACAGCAAGGGAACATGAATGCATTAATACACACACATTGTGTTTGTTTGGTAACACACAACCAAACCACACACAGGACGAAGAACAATTCCACACAAAACACTAAATGCTCTTTCAATGTAAGAGCATCAATAAACAAGACAATGTAATGTCTTGTTTAAAACAAGTCACCCATTTGTTTCTGTATCTACAGAAACTTTACTGGAAGTTAAATAGGAGGGGTTATCATTTATCATTGTGTCACGTTTCAAATCACCATCATCTACAGCCACCATCATTTACATTGTAATGCTGTATTTTAATCTGCATTGTTTTACTGTACTAATCTTTGTTTCTTACTGGGCAACCCAAGATCATCTACCTACTGATGAAGCTAAAGATTAAACCCTGAACTGCTAATTTTACAAACTAATTTTACAAGCATTCTTACAGGTTAAAGATATTAGTACAACACAATCTGCAATACAATCTTCTGCCTCTGTTGCCATCTCTGTTTGTAACAAAACCAAATATAATCTTAAATTATAAATCATCATTATAAAATTACAATTGTGAATCAGGGTAAAATAAGGAGATCATTTTGAACATTAATCTGATATGAAGAATCTGATCTTGCTCAGTAACTAACTTTTAACCAACAGATTGCAACAGATTTACAGATTGCAGCTTTAAAACTGGATATTAAAAGCTTCAACATCACTTCATATATTACTGTATCCTATTGGTATAATTCTGCTAATTAAACAGCAAAGTAAACATCAGAAGAATCAGCCACGAAAGTTAAGAACATCTCACCCTCTTTATTAACATGAAATTTCAGATGAGAATAATGATCACACGAAGCATCTGTTGAGAGGATGCGTGTAGCTCAACGTTTCAGTCCGTTTTAATGTTTTGCTGTTGTTTTGAAAAACAAAACCATAGAAAGCTGTGGGAACAACCAGCCACAATACTATAGAGAAGAGTTAACAGAGTAAACAGAACAAAAGTAACTGTGTCATTAACATATACAAGCTGCGAGACTGTCAAATATATGTAATATGTACAATTTTCAGAGGAAAAAAATTAATTTCAAGTGTTGTTGCGTAACGGTATATTCTGTGGGAAACTATATTTCATATTGTTTTCGGTGTACTGAATTTGAGGGTTGGGTTGTTTTGCTAACCCCATAAATTGTGCATTAAATCTCTGGGTAAATAATCACACACAAGTACTAAAACTCAAAAACCAAGATTTACTAAACAGATCTCTTATTAACTAACACCTACTGAAGCAGCGCTTTACCTCTCATAGTGCATCTAGGATTCGTTCTGCTCTAAAAATTTGACAGAAACCACGACAAACAAAAATAAATGTGCAGGTACTCAATTCATAAAGCATGATTCTGTATTCTTATGTATGACACCTGAACCCGTTTATTTGACAGCTTCTGAGTGGAATAAATCAGGCTGGATGGGAAAGTGATAAGATTCAAGTATTAAGACGCCACTAAAGTCAACATCATTCAGACAGAGGCGGCTGGCATACCTCTCTCTTAACCTCTGGGTGCACAGGTTGTGTTGAAACAGGTGAAGACGTTTGCATTAATGCTTTAGATGGTTCATTTAAATGCACAACCAAGCTGTAAAACATCCATGTATGCGCTAACATGTAAATGCACCCAAACGGAGCTGGAACTAACGGCACACATACAAACGCAAGCACGTGACATACTCGCTCATGCAAACTTGTGTCAGCAGTTTCCTCTTCAAGCCTTTTGTTTTCTTTAGGACAACAACTAATAGTTCAAACGAATAAAGGGAGAGAAAATTCACAAAAAGCAAAAAAAAAAAGCCAGGATTTGTTGTTTACTTCCCCACCAGGGAATTGCGTAAAATTCTTCTTTATAAAAGAAAAATAGATATTTATATATCTATATACATACATATATATATACACAAGATAAAGAAGGACGGACTAACAGAAACGAGTCCCAAATTCTCTTCCATTAGTTTCTTCTCTTGTCTCTCAGTCCAGCATTTCCCAGAATTCCTTGCATTTTCTTCACCCTCACACTAAACAATAAAGGCCGTTCCTGCTCACTTCTCTTGCTCCGTTTCACACCTTCTGGTTTCTGTTGTGATTTGGAGCAGGAGCTCTGGTCTGGTCTGCAGTGTGTTCAACAAGCGATTTCCATTCGCTCAGTCCGAGTCAGAGTCACTGGTGTCAGAGGATGAGGAAGATGAGGATGATGAAGAGGAGTCGGAGCTGGAACTGCTGGCGCTAAGGCGGGAAGCCATGGCGTGAGGTTCCACAGCAGTGGGCTTCTCCACTGTAAGACAGAAGAAAGAGACGTTCATTCAGATTGCCTTGATCAACTCAGGAAGCAAAATTCCCAGATAGTTCCCTCAGCAGCCATATTGGTAACATCCAACTAGCATTTAGGATTTCTCCCACTGACACACGCACACAAGTAGTCTATTACCTGGCTGTAAATCAGCCTTGAACTCCTCTGTGAATGTGTTGGTTCTTACCTTTGGTTTTCTGGGGCTTCTTAGCAGAGTTGAGCTGGCCGCTGACATCCTGCAGTCTTCTCTCCAGCTCCATCTTCTTCTCTAGAGCCAGTTCCTCTCGAGATTTACCTGCAGTGCTTTTGCTTGCCACTGTAAAGCACAAGTAACATTTGCATCAGAGACGAATCATGATCACGGACTTCATCCAACAATCAACTAACATCGTTAAATTTTTTTCCCCACAAACCACTTTTTTTTTTAATCCACAAACAGATTTAAATGAAATAAAAATATGCTTTACCGAAAGGTTTTCGCGGTTTCTTCCGTAAACACATCATGACATAACGCTCCAGCTCACGCAGTGTGGACGGTTTGAGTGTCTCAAAGTCGATCTCGATCTCCTCCGGGTTGGTGTCTCGCAGCGAGGGCTCTCGTGATTGGATGATGTGCACCACACGACCCAGTTTCTCACCCGGCAGCTTGTTGATATCCAGGCTGAGCTGTCGTTTCTCGTCGTAGCTCATGGGGCTGGTCTCCTCCTCTTCCTCCGAGTCGTAGTGAGGAGTTAAACCACCGTGGCTTATGGAATGGGTGTTGAAAGGAGTGGCTTGAGATTTCTTAGAAGATCTGAAGGAAACACGAGAATACAAACGTCAAATAAAGAAAGAAATCGAGTAGATTCTCAGCCTCACAGAAATTTACACATGCAAAATGTTTTGCAAACTTTCTGCATCTTTAAAGGGAAGTTCACTGCTGGCAAAATTGGCTTTCAATAACACTTACCACCTATGCGGTAAACAGGTGAAAAAAATGTAAATTGGTGCTACCTGACTAGACAAAACAGAAAAGTTCTTGACTTTCTGCCAAAACTTCAACACCCATAATCCACTGGGCATGTCGCCCTCTGTCAATTTGACTGTCCCAGGGCAGGAATACAAAAATGTGGGAGAACAAATCTGTAGCGTTCATAAAAGCTTGGGAGCTGTTGAAAGTCTTTTTGCATACAAATAAAAATGATACATTTCTCTGTCCAGGTAACACAGAAGAGTAAATACTGCTCAAGTACATAAACTACCGACACCGTAACCATACAAAGCAGGCTGAGAATCGGTAAACGTACAGTTTTAAGTTTAGTATATATTCTGCCCAATCTGTGTATTTATCAAAATAAACATTGAAGAGTATTTTTACTAATCATTCATTCTGCAGACTTCCACAATGTTCCTCCGAAAACCACCAGAGAACATTCAACCCGTGTCTGATTCTGAACTTACTTGCTCTTGTTGCTCTTCTTGTTGGAGCTCCTCTTGCCCTGAGAGGAGGATGCAGCTGACTGGCTGTTGCTTCTGCTCTTTGGTGTCTTGCCAAACTTTGGTGTTTTTGGTGGCCGGATGACGAACTCGTCATCTGTCAAACTCCTCCCTCGCTTGCGTTTCTCTGGTTTCTTCTTTTTCTTCTTGTCTTTCTTTTCCTTCTTCTTCTTGGGTTTGACGATGGGGGTGGAGGACAGCGCGGCCAGCTGCTCGTGTACCGCCCTCAGCTGCGGACAAGACAGCCAGTGAGTTTACATGGTGTTCATAAACCCGCGGCCACTGCAGCTTTCAGTAAACGTTCAGCTACGAGTTAATGAGCCGGTTGGGTCACTACCTGTGTACACACCTGTTCCTGAAGCTGGGCCAGGCGATGTGCTCTCTCCTCCTCACTGTCAGAGCTTGGGCTACTCTCGCTCTCACTCTCGCTGCTCACGTCGCTTTCTGACGACGAGGAGGAAGAGGAGGAAGAGGAGGAGTCACCGCCCAGGCCGCCGCCCAGGGATGCAGGTGGGAGGGACTCCAGGGGCTCGTCCGGCATCTTGGCGAAGCTGAACTCAAAGACGTCCTGAAATAGTTTTTTTAATTATTAAACAGGGAGGCATTGTAATGACAAAAGTCTTCTGTGACAAAATATCTTCTGTGGAGGACCATAAAATGTTGGTCCTATTCAGTCTGAATGCAATAAGATGTTCAGGTAAAGCTAGTTTGCTCTTACTAGCCTCTCTGAAATTGCCTTCTGCACCTTTAAGATCAAATATGCAACCTTAATCTATTTTTTCTTACATTCTCTACAAACACTGACTAAGCAAACTAAATAAATGTGAATGAAACATATTAAACTACAGTGGATCATCGGGAAGGTCAAATTGTCGCACCTGTAATTTTCGGGCCATGGCCACCACATCATGATCTGGAGGGTTGTACTTGTAACAGTTTGAGAACATTAGCCTGATGTCGGCAGCAAACTGCAGCGCGTCCCTGTACTCACGATGATCCATCTTCTTCTGCAGATAAACAGAAAGAGACATGGACGTTTAATTAGGACCAGCTGTCAATAATGTTGTACATGCCACCAGGAAGATACTTCCTGGTGGCATGCGTTAGTAAAAACTAAACGAGACTTCTCCAACACACCTTTATTGTGCTGAGATCCATGGGATACTTGATAATATCGTGATAGTCGTGAAGCCCCAAAGACGAAGCGTCCACCGGTTTATAGAAGGGCCAGGCGTAGGCTGCGTGTTTCTTCGACAGCAGCTCTTTCAGAATCCCGCTGCAGTAGCGCAGCTGCTGGCTCAGTTTCCCACGCCGCACCGGTTGGTGTTGATGTTGGGAGTCAGGCAGGTCTTTCCGTGGAGGTTTGATTGGCCGGCCGCTGCCTCCCCGTCTTGCCGGGACTTTATCTGTGACCAGGCCTCCAGTGTGGCCCATGCCCAAAGTCAGGCTCTGTTTGGGGTCAGTGCCCAGAGCAGAGAGAGTGAGCGGGGAGTCACCTCCTCCCATGCCGAGACTCATGCCACCCACGCCCAGGGTGAGGGGCATGCCTGTGGTTGTGGGGGTGGTGGTGTCTGCCTTACGTTTGACGCCCTTTTTCTATAGAAAGAGGCAGAGTAAAAAAAACAAAGGGTTAAATTACATCTAACCTGCATCACAAAAAGAGTTCACCCAAAAGTTAAACTCCATCATTTACTCACCCTCATCTTATTCCAAATCTATATAACCTATATGTGGAACACGACAGAAGAAACTTAAAAAAAAAAATGTCTCGGTGGGTTTGTGTCCATATGATGGAAGTGAATGGATGCCAAGTTGTTTGGTTACCAACGTACTTCAATGTCTTTTATGTTCCTCAGACGCAAATAGTCATACAGGTTTGGACTGACATGAGGGCGAGTAAATGATGTAAGAATTTTCATTTTTGGGTGAACTGTCCCTTTAAGATTTTGGTATCCAGCCAATTTAGACTGAATGTACTGAATTTCAAATAACAACCAAAATAGATCTTTACGTCTCTTCAAGTCTCCTCCATGCTAATTCAAACTGCACTTTTACATTTTTAAACGCGTAAATAAATGTGCCCCTTACTTTAGCAGTCGGCTGGGTGGGGGGCAGGCCCAGCAGGGCGGGGCTGCTGTGTGGAGTGGGTGGCAGAGTCTTGGCTATAAGTGTCTGTGGTGGGGTGGAGAGGACAGAGTCCGGGGTTTCTGGAGTGGGTGGGGAGTATGTGGACTGGGACACAGATGATATAGCAGGAACCTGATGAGCTGTTGTGATTCCACCTAAACATGAAAACAAGGTGGAAAATAAATGCATGAACATTTAAAGGGTAAGCAAACAGCTGCTAAACACCTGCAACACAAGAACTGCTCATCATTTTCACTCATACTTACTTGATTTGCGACCTTTTTTGGGTTTGCCTGGTTTGCCTTTCGGGGCAGGAGGGAGAATCTCTTCTTCCTCTTGGGGCATCTGTGCCACCTTCTGCAGGAAAGCCTTCTCCAGAGACTGAGCCATCAGGACGATGTCATCAGTTGGCTATGAGATGGTAAATAAATGACAAACTTTCAGACCCCCCCCAAGCAGGCTCTTGATTATACAACTGATGTAATATATTAGACGTTCAGACCTGAGCAACTCAATTCCAAAACAATTGTCTCCAAATCTGAGAGCATTTAAGACTTTCCAACAAAGCAAGACTGACCTTGTTGTAGATGTAGCAGTTGGTGAACATGGTGTTGAAGTCCTGCATGCACTCACTGGCACTGCAGTAATAATTGTTCTCCAGTCTCTTCTTTATGGTGCCCATGTCCATGGGCTGCTTAATGATGTTATAATAATCCTGAGTGAGATAAGAGAACCAGTCTTAAACGTGGCTCAGAAAATCAGTCCAGGTTTGTTTTTAGATCCATTACCTGTGGTATTACTTGCTCAAAAACCAAAGGATAAATATTTACACGTATACTTGTGTCACTTTCTTAAAGATTTTAAAGGCAAAGTTGGAAATGTTGGTGGCACTGCTAGCACCAAACAGAATCAGAAAAAAAAGCAAATGTTTGTCAACATGGGTTCGAAACACCACCCTAACAAATGGTAGTCCTGCCTCAGACACCACACGTTGGTGGAGAATGTAATGTCAAGCTCAAACAGACTGCCATATCCCTTAATGGTGTTAGTAGCACCAACACTTCACGCTTCAATCTGAACCTCGCTGTGGATGTTTGTTAGTTAACAGTATGAGAAAGTTAATCATATCTTCAAGTCTGTGAATGTTAAACCAAACAGTCCATTCCAGACTCACAGGGAGGTTGAGTTTGGTGGCGTCCACCGGCTCGTGAAAGGGCCACGCGAAGTGATGCCTCCACAGCGTCTTCACTAAAGCCTTATAAAGAAACTGCAGTTGGTTGGTCATCCGGCCCTGTCGAGTGGAGTCCCGCACGGGTGGCTGCGGGGGTCCAGACTGAGGAGCCTGGGGCAGTGCAGGCCCTTCAAAACCCTCATACAGCAGCGACGGCTTGCGGATGCGCTTGCCGGGGCCGGAGATGGACTGCTCCATCATCATGACCCCCTGCATGCCGTCTCCCCCGCCCAAAGAGCTGCGGAGAAGATGAAGATAATGATATATACACAGTATAATACACACAATACTGTACAAGATGTACCATTTATATTATAAACCCATTACATAATATTTCATTTTAGATATACCATATATGTGCATGTTACACTATAAACATGCGAGTCAGGGAAATAACCGTGAGCCAGACATGACTCGAACTCTATGACTGTTTTTCTCCAGTGCACCAAATATACACCAAGTATGTATTCATAACTCTTATACCAGCAATATCTGTCTGTCTGGCCATGGTGAGTTACACTGTATGCTACATTCCAAACCAATGTGCCAGTGCAAATGGAAACTGGGGGTGTGGCCATAAACTGGCCCATTAACCTTGATCAGCTGATGGTTAGATTTCTCATCTGAAGCAACAGCCAATGAGCATTCGGCCTTCAGGCCAAACAGATTGAATCACCAATCAATTCTCTCTAACCTTTGGCTCAAGTCATTCATGACATCACCCTACATCAAGTTCTCAAATATAGTCACTGCAACTAGATGGTCATTTGTTTTTGAGACATTCATAGAGCTACAACTATTACCAAAAATTCATTTCTACTAGTGTATTAACCCATTCAACAACCCCACTTGTGATTTGACACACTTCAGCCATGATTACTGTGATTTATTTTATTGCTGAAAGGACATTATTGCCACGTCTTTGACTGCAGCTTTGGATTTGTTGGTAAACGTGATGAAATAAACACACCTTGAGGAGCATTTGTACAGAACATTACTCCTGAATGGCATTTACTGTATATTGTAAATACTCCGCTCGCAACAGTCAATATGAAGCGCATCAGACATGCTTTCTAAAACTTACCTGCAGTGGCTTATCCTATACTCTCGACGGGAGGTTAATTCTGCATTCTAGTGCTTGTTACCTAACTGTTAAACTGGTAAGTATAACCCAGTTAAAGGCACAATTACATTTTGCTTTGATTTCACTATTTCTATATAATGATTATAAGCAATATTTACATGTTAACCCTAGGAGTGTTAACCACAGAGGTTACCAAACAAGTACACACTGGATGTGCCGTTTAACTTTTGTTGCACACTTTCAAGAGTTTATTTTAAGTGAAGGCATATGCAACAGTAGGCACGGACTTTTATTTAACAAACTGATGCTAGACTACAACATAGTCAAATTGTTTCTAAAGTTTAAAGTCTGCAGTTTAAAACATGACTTGATCTGCACATTTCAATACACGTTTAACCTAAAATCTTTAGAAATTAAACAAATGTGTATGTAATGGATGAAAGGCTACCTTTAATGAATTTAAGCTAGTGTTGAATAATACAAGCTCACAGAATTGACATTGTGAAAGCTGGTTATTTTATTATTAGGGCAAAAGTCTGGTACACAAACAATGTAAAACAAAACAAAACATAACAAGAAAGGTTTGCAAAAACTCAGACATGCATTTCCTCCCGATAGTTTAGCTTTGCTTATATCGCCCCAACTACTGCAGTCTGGTTGGGAGGGGCAGACTTCCGGCCAGTCATTTAACTACTTGGGTTACTAGGCAACCGTAAGAAAACACTACAAATGATGTAGAGATGCACAAGCAGATTTCTCCAATAAACTACAATTGCTAGCAAATGCTGCTCAAATGCTGCTCAAACAAGCGCAAGTTTCGCGGAAAAATGTCGACAAACTTCACGTGGTAGCAGCCGGAAGCGCGCAACATAACACGTACATCACGCGTGTCGATACAAAATTAAAAACAAACTTATGCAAATTGACTTTTTAATCTAATTGACTTTAATGAGGCCGATTTCACAACATCCAGATTTCACCATCTTTACATTGCGCCAGGCAGCAATTTGGAAAGTCACTTGCAACCACTCACTTTACAACCAAATGCTCGTTATATCCATTTCATCTCGAAACATTAAAGCAGTCATATATTCCGCAACCCCAATAAATCTAATACGTGTCAATCGTTGCTGTTATTATTATTATTATTATTGAGTTATCAGATGCGGATAGCATTAGCTCACCCTGCTAACCTCCCGTTAGCGGGGTTGAAGCGTCGCATCTCGCCGGATTTAAGCCCGTTTTACAGGTCAGACAGACACACACACACGTCGTGAAAACGGAGCGGTGAAACGGACCCGACACTTAAAACGCAAACAAAAGAAACGTCACCGAAGTGACAGCCGCGCAGAGCGAGGACGCGCATGCGCAGTAAACGCGCCAGACGCTTCATCAAAATCGCGCTTTAAAACTTTAACTCGCTAACGGGCTAACCCGGATAGCCTCCAGCCCCACGACTACCGGGAGCCGAACCGCGTCGCTCCCGTACCCCCCGCTTGCTCTCGACACATTTTGCAGCCGATGAAAGCAAAACAATCCCGAAAGGCGCCAGATCGTAACAATATCCCCACAACACTCACGCTCACAGAACAACCGCAATGCCATTTACTCCAACCGGTACCTTTCAAAGGGCGGGCTAATGGCCGTCTCCATCGGGATGGATCCGGATTCAGATTATAAACCGGTTTCGTTCGAATATCCGAGTTTCGCGGCCTTGTTTTTCAGACTTCCCCTATCTTCCAGCTCACAGCTACAATGAAATGGCGACGCTAAGGCTCCGCCCGACTTTTTATAAACCCACGGACGGCTCCATTGGCTGATGTATTGCCCCGGGACACGCCCACCGGCCTCCTACTGGCCGTTTCGCGCGTCTGTCACGTAGGCCACGCCTTACGTAGCGTCGGGATCGAAACCGAGAACCATTTCGCAATAGCAGCGCTCGCGCGTGCGACACCGCCACGGTACTTATCAGACAAACGTGTAATTAAACGCCGTTTTTAACGCGCACGGACGCGACAACCTTCCCCGAAACGCAACGTTTCTCCAGGCTTGCCGTTACGTCAACTTAAGCCCGAACGCGTTCGCTGATTGGCTGCCCCGAAGCGAGGCGCGTTCGTCCGGCGCAGGTTGGAAGCACGCCATTGGCCCGCCCGATCAGTCACGCGTCAGAAGCGAGCGTCGCGCGCACGCAGAGATCACCACGTTTCAGGGTTTCCTGTTTGAATGCATAACACAAACCCTCGTTTGAAACAACTGATGTCAGATCAGCTACGAGAGGAAAACCTTTAAAGCGTCGTCTTATTAAATGTACAGAAAAACAACACGAGCCGTGGGATAAAACAGACAGTATGGCCTACAAGGAGGGTCCGCCATTGAATGACGCAGCAACTTTGTTTCTTCTTCTCGCCTCATTTAAATCGTTCAATTTCTACTTAAGAAATGACTTGCCATAAAATAAAGGACGCTAGTGATTACTTAAATAATCACGACTGAATTCAGAATGATAAACGTCTTAAACACCACCACCGTTTAGGCCACAACCAAGATCCAACTACCAAAAGCAAAAACATCCTTATAACCTTTAACTACGCTGTTTATCCTTAGGTTTGTTTAAACAGAAAATCAAAACACAATCTGATCTTGTTGAGTTTTCAACTATCCACGTTACTTTTTAATGAACGCAAGAACTACCCAGATAAAGACTTCTTAATAATAAACACATCGTTAATAAATGATAACCGTCTGGAGGTCAGCTAAAACAAACGAAATGTTAAGTTATAAAATGAAAAACAGCCTGGGACAACAGATTTGAGTCCAATCTGCCACCCATCCCCCACTTCCAAGGTTACAGATCAGAAACAATGTCACAGATTGCTGGAAGCCAAATGAGAAACGCTAAACCAGCCAAAATGTTCATCTGAAACTTACTTCAACTAAAACGCCTAATTTAAATCTCGTCTACACGATGTTTCAACATAATAGCATTTTGTTTTCTAAAACCCCACCCCTCTTTATATATATATATATATACCTCTGTTTAGATTAAATGAAATAAAAGTGATAAAGAACAAATGTGGAAATCCTCATTGTTTGAAAAATCCCGTTTTTCTCCTCGTCTTCGGCCACGTTACTTTATTCATCACTTTATCCTCCAACATGTCCGACTTCTTCTTCGTCGTTCATTGGATCGAAGTGGGGGGCAGGGAGGGTCACGTGACGCCCACACAGCCACTCGTGTCGCCCAAAACCGGGTCGTTTTAAAGGCGATTTCGCGAAACAAGTCTTCCTTTTAAAACCCATTACAGGCCTGAAACATTCCCCGCCGATTCAAGACTTGATATTTACGAATCCGCGATCTGTAAACAGATCATCGTTTAACAACGTTGATAAATCCAGAACAAAGAAGAGTTGACCGGCGGTGCCGCGCCGCGATTGGATGGAGCAGGTCACGTGTCCCTCAAAGCCTCGCGCCATCGGGAAAAATAAAGCAGATGGTTTTCCGCCCGAGATTATCGTATTGAATAACGCAGTCCGATTTAACGCCCCTGTGGGTACCAGACGGGTCTGATACCGGAATCCGGTTAAATAAAACGCGTGGCATAAATGTCATTTTATCCGAGCGCAAGAAATCCGTGTAATCAATAGCTTTCATCTCCCAAGAAAGAAGTCTTCTCTGCGCATGCGCGGCTTCATTGGACTCCCTTCCCCCGAAGTCCCGCAGCAAAAATAAGAAAACATAACCAACATTAACATAACGTATAACTAATGTAAATGTTGGTGCATTTTCGTCAGGTCCCAACAAAATTAAATATTAGTAGTGCATTAGTAAATATTATTCAATTAATCTAAATTCATAATCATAAGGGTTTTTTTTTCTGGTGATGATTAGTTGACTATAAATGATCCAGTTTATTACATGACTATTTGCCAGATAAATGGATAAACACAAAACTGATAAATGTCCAAATATTTTACCACAAAACGCTACAATTGACCAATAATACTCCAGTATTCAGAGAGCCGTATTATGTAATACAATTACTAGTTAACTGCTATTCTCTGGAACAATCAGCAATTTCAAAGTTGTTTTACTAGAGTTTTCTTTATAAGAAAAATAAATTGTTTTAGATATGACGGGTGTTCGTAAAACTTACAGATAGCAAAATGACAATATTGTAACTTGAAAGCTAAAAAAATGCATTTGAATATTTGCTGTACCTCTAAACTTTGTTGTACCACATATGGCGGCCAATTTCACCTCTTGGGAAAGCATGATAAATGTGAAAACACAAGCCTGCCTGTCACTCAAGCCCCACACAGCTGAGCAGAGACAACACTGACTCAGTGACTCAGCACCACAACGCAGGTTGGCCAGCAGGATAAATGGTTGCTATGGAGGTTCTCGCTCTCACACTTTCCTTTTTCTAATAGCTGGATGTTCTTAACAACACACAGAATGAAAACCTGCACTTGTACAGTGTAAAGGCTGGTGTTTGGTTTTAGAAGGTGCGAGCATTTCTTCGGTTTGCAATTTTTGTTATGTTTGTTTTGATATGGCTTTATATGCTGTGTGGTTTTCATAGTTTGGACAGACAGCTTCAATCAGCTGCAGGATATCATGATTGTTTATGGACAGGCATTTTTTTCTTAAAGGCTGAAGCTGAAATTGTGATGTTACTCATCAATAATTGTGAACATTCTTATGATTTTAGCAGAAACATCTGGACGTCCTGGAACATGGAGGACTGAGGACTTTTGTTATATTTTGCCACCTTATCCTTTATCAGAATGTAATATATGTATTTCTTTCTTTCTATGTGTGCGTGATTGCGCATGCCTTCCTGTTTACAAATGTAATATAATTTTTATTGAAGGAATTTGCAATGTTTTATGTACATAATAAAAAAACTTTGTATGACTTTAGCAGCAAAGTAAAGTGATCAAATCTAGGTGTGTCTGACACTGTTGTGAATACTGCTAGAAGACCTGAAGATTGTTCTTTAAGGCCTGTCTTCACAGGTTTATCTGTGAAGTGTTTTGTTTAGGAGACAATTGTGACTATTAACAGTGGTTTTGACATCCATTTGCACTTGGCCGATGGTTTATGCCTACACTGCACAGGTGTGAAGCATTGCTATGTGACCTTATTGTTATTCTCACAGCATTTCTACCAGTACATGTAATGTGGAATGTGCACTGGAAAAAAACTTTGCTGCCTTAAATTTTTTAAGTTTAATCAATTTGGCTGCACAAGTCATTTCAGCTTGCTCTTTGTAACCTTGACTGGTCATGAGTTGCTTTAACTTTTAAGAAAATGTTGAAAAATTGCTTAACCTATTTTTTTAATTATACTAGTCAGGATTTAAAATTTTATGTTGAAATGACTTGTATAGCCAAATTGATTAAACTTAAAAATTTAAGGCAGCAAAGTTTTATTTACAGTGTGGAAATAAAACTAAATGAAGCTGCTAACCAGTGTCAGAATATGCTACAGTTTATCCCTGGATTTAATTTTCAGAGTCATTTTTATCCTAGTCTAAAATAAATTCAACTAAAATGTTTTAGTCCACGTATGTTTATTTTTGAACAAAAATAAAAGAGGTATATGAGACATTAGTATAAATACTGACCTTGTGGACGACATAATGTTATGTCCTCTTCTATATACTTTTGGTACAGTTTTAATTCACTTACTTTTTGTAGCTATACTTTTGACTTAAAACACAGTAATTGATACACGGCCCCTGAGACATGTGACAACTAGCCCACAGTCTCACCTGCTTCCCAGTGCCTTCAGATGTTTAACTGTAACTCAGAAAAGAAAGCACAACAATGCCAGTAATGTAGACTCTAATATACAATGAATCAAGCTTACGTGAACCAAAGCTAAGTGATTCAGATCTCATCCAGTATTATTTTAGGCTGCTCTAATTAAATTGTGCACGTAGCAGCAGTTATAATGTAGGGTAGTGTATGAGATATTATTCATATCTAATGAAATCAACTGTGCAGTGATTCAGCAGGGACAGACAGACTTTGCACCACTGCTGTCTGTTTGTTTCTGTTTTATGGCACGTACTGTTGCTGTACTCTGACAGCGGTCTGTCTGTCTAGATTAAACTCGTAAAGAGTCTTACTCTGTAATTATTATTAATTATGTCATTCCAGCTTTTAGGATGATAAGCAAAAAAGTAAAGCACTGCTAAATAAAGTAGAACAATCCTATGGCTTGCATATGCAAGAATGTTGTTTATTATGCATGCCACAGTGCCCTCTAGTGTTTAAATAGGGGAATGGTGGGAGTCTGTATGTAAAGGCGGGTTAGGTGTTTTTTCATAGAAACATTTTTTGTTGTTCTGGTTCAAAGTCTCTTCATATCTTGATATCGTCACATCAAGTAAAATGATATTTACATCATAATATTGTGTGAAATATTCGTCCAAACATTGCAAAGACGTTTCTAGGCCCACATAGCACACAAATCTTTGAATCTATGATGGCCTCCGTCCCTTTAAAACTCATATTGTGAAAACACTGGCTGTATAAACTGCTATAGTGGGATATTTTACTCCAGCTCTAAGTAAAAGGTTTGTGCATTTGCTGATTTGTTTATTGGTGTTTATTGTACGTCTGTGCAGGATTTGGAGTTGTGCTGCACATATAACATATATTTTCATTTTTTACTGAGATCTTGTACGGTTCTTTAATTCATAATTGCCTGAATTCATAATTCATAAATGTTCACACTGTCTGAAGATTGTCAAATGTATTTACAGATTATTGGTGTTGCTTAATATTTGTGTCTTTGGTACCCTAGCATATACAGACCATAATTTTACAGAAGTGTAGAACTATTATACAATTATCTGTATTTCCTTTCACATAACTTCTTTATGATGTTGAGATTAAAACCAAAATTTTGTCCATTTATATGCTAAAATGTTTTCCTAAACACTTGACATTTTTTGCAGAGATTTTTGTAATTTTCTAAATGGGCCTCCTGTTCTTAAATTAATGATATTGCATCTCATATGTCAATGTTTAGCTTTAAAAAAAAAAACTATATAGTGAAATTGTAATCCTAACTAATTTACATAAATAATAACCATTAGAAATGAAGTTTCTTTTATCGTCTATTAATGAAACTAAAGTTTTCAGGTCTGTGGTACTGCGGTCCTGCTAATGTTGACTTTTATAACATTACAATATTTTAAAAATTCATGTTTCATCTCAAAATGCCTTTGCTGAATGAATGCATGCAAAAACATATAGATTAAAAATATATAGATTTTATAGCTTATAGATTAAATATAGTCAATATAGATTCAAATGAGAATTATTTTCATTCTTCACTAAATAAAACAACATTACACATTCACCTTACCACCATAATGTAGCAAATATTTAAATCAGACGAGCAAGTTGTACCAAATCAATGAAACATCAATATTAAAATGTTTTTTAATATTGAAATAATCAATATAGGGCTTTAGATGGGATACAGTTTGATTTATTCACAAGATGGCGCTGAAGTCTGTGAATTAGATCAGATTTGGCTCTTTTGGTTTGATTGTTGTTCATGAATAAGTGACACGTATGCAGGGAAGTTTTAGGTGTCAGTGCAACCTCCAGTATCTTCTTCATGTTCCCATCAGCTGAAGTTGTTTGTTTGTTGTAATGTGGATGTAAGTTACCACTGAATAAATAATAAAACATAATGTCTCATCTGCACTTGATCTGTTTATCATGATCTTGTTTCACACACTGAACAGAAAGAGAAAGAGAAAGAGTGTCTGCTCGGTACTTTCCATCACAGCATGTGATATTCAATCGCTGCTGGTGTGATTATAAACAAACCAAAAGAAGAAAGAAATGATGATGTGCTTTGTCAGGACTCATAGAAAAGAATGCATTAAACACACACACACACCTTTCTCAAACAGTCACGGGTTGGTTTGGTTTGTGGGGTCATTTGTACCGTGTTTGTAGAAAAAACAAGAAGAAGTCTGTCAGACATTTTAGGAAGTGGCATTAGTGGAGAAAATGGCTGCTCTGGTCTTTCCAGCTTCCTCTTTGAAACACCCTGAAGCATCGTTTCAGTGACAGATCCATGTTAACTTGAAACACTTTCTCTTGTTTTAAGCTTTTATCTCAAAGTAATGCTTGATGTTTTTCAGAAAGTAAGAAAGTGTCACAACTAGTGCAACAATCACCTGTTGCCTTTTCCAGCAGGGGGAGATAAAACGCCACATCACAAATAGCACTTGCTAAAGTTTTTCTGGTTTTTGATGGTAATAAAAGCTTATAATGCTCGTACATTTGATTTTAAAAACTATACATAAGAAGTGCATGTTACTCTTCTTCTCATGATACAACATATATTATCTGTATCTGTTGCACGTGTGAAAAGTTCTGCTAAATGCATGAAAATGCATGTAAATGCACGGGCAGAAAATGCTTGGTTTGATTTTTGGATTATGTTTCAGGCTGTCTCCAAAATGAGGTGTCATGATATTTAAACAAAAGGGAAAGAGGACTGTGTAACAGGCCACCATTTTAACTGCTGAGGTGGTTATTGTGCGGCACCAGTAAAAAAAAAATCATTACTCAGAGAGTGAAAGTAAAAATATGTGCACATGCAGAGTCTCCTCTTACTGAAGAAACGCTGGTTTATCTGAAATCATCTGTGAGATCATCTGTGACTGGCACGTTTCTTTTCAAATCACAAAATGGCTGGCAATGACAAAATGGTGCCGTCTGATCAAGCCACATATGAACCGGACTGGCAACTTTGGACATTTCAGACAAGTCACATGGCTTTATTAATGTTCTGCAAACTCTTAACTCTTTCTTGTTCAGTGATATTGCTCATCAAAACATGAATCAAGCTTCAAGGCATGCTAGATTTCTCTTCAATACTTTTATGAAACTTTTAACATTTCACTTTAAAACCCTGGAAACGCTAACCAACCTGATCTCATGGGAAACATAACTGTTTCATAAGTTGGTGATTTATATAAGTTTGTGATGTGAGTCGTACAAAAACATGTTTTTTTAGAAAAGAAGCATAAAGATGAGCGTTGTTATCATACAATGGTGGCAGCCATTTTGCACCAGGAAGAACAGCAGCGTAGTGAAAATGAGGTGAGATCTTTGTCATATCTGTCCCGCTGGCATTAGGAGGAGGTACAACACAGGAGGAGACAGGTGATACCAGGCATTAGGCCAAACCCACAAATGTGTGAGAAGGCAAAACAAAGTTTTTTTTGGACACGATGGAAAAAGCAGGTTAACAGGGATAACTTGTTCAATAGTTGCTATGCAGACCAAACTCAAAACCAGAGTTGTGCTCATTAAAGCTGCCACACAACCTGTCAAAAACGAATTTGTGTTTATGTAAATCTAAATTTGTAAATTTTATTTAGAATCTGTGAAAATTGGCACAACAAAATCTTAATTTGATAAGATGTGAATCTGATTCAAATCTGAAAGCATTTTAAAACAGAAGGTTGCTGGTTTAATTGCCATTGCAGGTAAGTAACAACAGAGGTTGTCCCCAGGTGCCACAGGGCTGCCCACTGAGTGTGTATTCATGCAGAGGTTCTGTTTGTGTGTGTGATGGAAACTGATGGAAACAAATCGATTATTTTTAATTTGCTGTATTTTGTTCTGCATCATGAGCACATGGATGTACAGCGTGAAATGTTGAAGTTCATACAGAAAAGTTGTTTCTACAGATCAAAAAACTTGGGCAGTTCATTTCCTAAGACACACTTTTCTTCTGCTCCATCTTTATCAATAGTGACAACATATGCAACGCCTCCGCTGGAACCATCCCGACCCATTGCCAGAGTGAGCGCTAGAGAGAGAGAGAGAGAGAGAGAGAGACACCAAGCCTGTTTTCAGCCTGTTTTTGAAAAAATTCAGATAAAAAAATTGGCTTGGTTTTGTCAAATCTTACATGCATGTTAATCGAACTACAACTAGCCTCTGCACTGTGCACACACTTCAAAAGACAGGTGGTGACATATAATGCATTTTTGGAATTGTTTACTCAGAAATTAAACTTTTTTTTACATACGTGTTATTTCATAATATTAATAAACAAAAAATAAAACATTTAAAAAGTCAGAGGAACTTCAACAAAATACCGGTCAGAAACAAGAAGACTCTAACAGGTCAGAAATCTTTCAAGCTTTAGTGTAAGTTACATTTCAAGATCTTGACATTTGTATAGTGCACTGGTGAAGTTCTTACCATTAACAACGAACGCTTGGCTTTCTCTCTTGCTCATGTTTTTACGAAACTCTGCATCCACAAACCCATGAATGTAGAAGCTCCCAGAGCCACCAATAGCAAAAGGCTGCCTGGTCAGTAAACCGTTTAGGGTGGCATACACCTGTTTGAATGAAGGAGAAATGGTCAGCACATCACACAGTATCGTGTTATGCTATTCCAGTGTAAAATTTAATGATCATATCTTACATCTAAAGGACATAATCTGAGCCATCGGTCTGCAATAAAAGCAAACATTAGCTAACCTGTCCTCCTTCTTTCCGATCCCACCCTGCAACTATAAGATGGGCTGATAGTTCCTCCTTATATTTGTATGAAATATTCTTCACCAGAGTGGCAGCGGAGCAAACCAGCGGGTCATCTTCCACCTCAATGCTGTCAGTTATATTTGTAAAAGGTTATTTTAAAGGTTATACATGGCCTGATGTTATATAAACAGCACTACAGGACATTAAACAGGGTGATGAATACCTGTGCACGTCCAGCTGGTAGTTGACTATCTCAGCAATGGTCTGAGCATCAGCAGCTGATCCAGATAAAGCACAGTAGATCTTATCATGGAGGGGAGAGAGCTTATTCATCACACGATTCACCACTGTCTCCCTAAGACAAAATACAGAGAAGCACAATTTAGTGTCTCAAATGTTTGCTGCAAAGTTACCAGCAGTGCAGTGCTGGAAGTTCAGGGAGGGAATTTCAAGATTTCCATCTTTTACCCACATTATAGCCTTCAAATAAACCGTACAATTTAAAATGGTATTTTTTGCACCAATGCTTTCTGGAGTCTCCCTCTGAATCTCGGTCGTTTCCACTGCTGGTTACCATGATTACTTTTGTCCTAAAGTCTAAAATAATATTACTGCTACTAAATAATACTTTGTGTTTTGTTTGTCAGTAGATAAGAGCTGGAACAAAACCCATATTATGTCATGTAGGGCCTTTAAAGGTGCAGGGCTTGCTGCAAAGCCCTGCAAACTGGTAAAGCACAGTGCTTGCAACAACAAAGTTGTGTTTCCATCTCAGCCTTCAATTCATTGCAAGTTAAAATGTTTAGATATAATGTTGAAAGTCTTACCCCGCAGACACACGCGAATCTGATCCCAGAACGACTCCACCGTCAAACGTGACCGCGATGATGGTCGTCTAAGACATCGACATGCAATCTTAATGATTTTGCACAGTGTGCATGTGAATGAAAGACATTGTTTGGAAAGCTTTGGGTTTGAGTTTGTTTCACTCAACATAAGTTTGTTCATATGGAATAAAACAGTTTGTCTTCTTGAAGACTCATGAAGCTCAACATATGATATGATATGATGATATAATATGATATCTCACCCCGGTTTTGACTTCCTCGGACAGCCAGCCTGGTTCTGGGAACATTTCTCCCGACATGTCGAGCAGACAGAAACGAAACGACTCCCGGATGCTGTGCGCACCTGCGCGGCGTCCCGACACTCGATACCGCGTCTCGGATCGAAGAAGCGGCTGCTGGTGAGCGCCCCGGACCTCAGTTACCAAAAACAAGCAACCCGTTGTGCTCTTGTGCTGTAGTTTTATAACACTCACATTATTCCTCCATTTTCTGTCTGCAACAGAAAGTGAAAGAAAATCATCCTCCCATTGTACTCACGTGCCCACCGACGTCATCTTTGGGATGTTACTGTATCTGTATTACTTAATACTTATTATCTTAATTACCTCATTTATCATCCTGTGATTTATTTAAATATACATTGTATTGTAAAATAAAGATGAATTCTTCACTTTTTTCTATTTACTGCACTTACTATGCATGCTTACCATCCAGCTCTGTAAATATATACTTTCATGAACCTTGCTTTGTATTTAAAGTTTTTGTATTGTGAGCTTAGTTTAAGCTAAACTGAACCGGCCTGTTCAATAAGGAGTGTAATCCCTAATATTATAGTTATAAATATACAATCCTGTCAACATAATAAAGAAATTTCTTCATTTTTGATATTACAATACTACAGTAACAGATAATATCAGATAATCTGAAGGTCCCCAGATTAAGACATGCATTGGTCATTTCAAATGTCACCATCAGAAAATAAGAGATGTACAGTAGCCCACACCGGCATAATAGATCATCTGAGACTCTTATCTGTTTATGTTTGAGACTCTTATCTTATCTGTATATGTTTAATTTAATTTATATAATTCTTCCCTTCAATCAAAAATGAAGGTTTATAACACTGATGAAATATGCATATTATGAAGCCTACGTTAAAGAGGACTCACACTGTACAACAACAGTTTTGTGTATTTATTATGAATAACAAGACTGTGCAGACTGTACTAATTTGCACACTTATAAGTGCATATTTGAAAAAATGAAACATCCAGCTGAGTTTTTCATTCATCGTGGAATTTGGGAAGTTTGTCTCCTGGAACGACTACATGTTTGACTCCTGCTTCAGTGATCACGACCAGGTGAACAACACCACCACTCACATTGTCCCGACCCATAGCCAGAGCCAGAGCTGTGAACACAGAGACATTACCCATCAGTATTTAACACAAAGACATTACCCATCAGTATTTAACACAGAGACATTACCCATCAGTACTGAACACAGAGACATTACCCATCAGTACTGAACACAGAGACATTACCCATCAGCACTGAACACAGAGACATTAACCATCAGTACTGAACACAGAGACATTACCCATCAGTATTTAACACAGAGACATTACCCATCAGTATTGAACACAGAGACATTACCCATCAGTACTGAACACAGAGACATTACCCATCAGTACTGAACACAGAGACATTACCCATCAGTACTGAACACAGAGACATTACCCATCAGTACTGAACACAGAGACATTACCCATCAGTACTGAACACAGAGACATTACCCATCAGTACTGAACACAGAGACATTACCCATCAGTACTGAACACAGAGACATTACCTATCAGTACGTTAGCTTATTTGACTCACAACAGTAAGTTTATAATTATGATTTATAATTTGAGCTGTCAGGTCTGATTTACCAGGAAATGTCAGTTTGGCTTCATTTGACTTATTCAACATATGTAATGAACATAAAGTAACCTGCAATTTTATGTTTCGAACAGAGATGATAACAGAGAGGCAAATGTTACAGGTTGCAGCATTCATTTATAAAACCAACTTAAATGTCTTTATTAAACTGAAATTATGTAATGTACCATTTGTGGAAAACTGTGTAGCCTCTTCTAAAGTCATGTCAGGTTTGAATTTGGCATCCACATAACCATAGATATAAGTGCTGCCAGATCCACCAATAGCAAAGGGCTGACTGAGCAGCATTCCTCCTAAAGCTACTGTGTATATCTGTGAAAAAACAAAACAGCATTATAGATAGTATTAGATAATTATAGACAGCATTAGATAATAATATAGAACAAGAAATACAGCTGATGTGCTTGAAATGTGCTTGTTTTTGCGTCACACTGGCACAGCATAATGCTAATGTTACCGCAATGAATAATCTAGTGTAACCTCTTACATGTATCAGTTCCAGCCATATTTCCATGCAGGCTGTCCTTTTCACTGCAGATGTGTTATTGTTGACAGTATGACATTATTTCACTATTATTTTGAGGCTTGCATGCCTATATCCACTTTGTGAATATTTGAGAGTCACATGTGATGCAGAACTATGCTCAAACTGTTGCTCCGTCTAAAGTGTGTATATGTGTGTCTGTGTACTGGTATTCACTACATTATGGGGACCAAATGTCCTCACAAGTATAGTTATACCGGTGCATTTTGACTTTGTGGGGACATTTTTTGGTTCCCACAATTTCGTGATGGTTAGGTGTAGGGGAGAGAATAAACAGTTTGTACAATATAAGAACCAAAACGTCTATGGTCTACACCCATAAAAGATGAAAACACAACATACGTGTGTCAGTAGCACGTTACCTGTGGTCCCTTTTTCCTGTCCCAGCCCGCTGTGATGAATCCCGCCTGCAGCTCATCTTTGTTGTTATAGCAAAGTTCCTTCATGATGGATGCGGCAGCTTTCACCAGAGGAGGAGAGTCCATCTGAATACTAAAGAGAATAAGAGTGAAGAAAAGAGTGAAGAAGAGACAATATTTGACAGTCAGACAATGATTCAGTGGCTTTCATTGAGGATGCTACAGAAACTGACATGACCTGTGGAAAGACAGCTGAAATTTAGCCATTTTGGTAACGGCTTGTGCGTCCGCCAGCGATCCGGATATGCAGCAGAAAATTCGGTCGTGCACCTGTATCAGCTTGTTGATGGTTTTGGACGACACATAGGACCTGCAGGTAAAGGTTGCATTGCAGTTAAATAATATGTTACTGTGTTATTGCATGATATATGTATGGTGTAAGATACTCACCCTCCCATTGAAGCTCTGGAGTCAGACCCAATAATAACACCACCATTAAATTTAACAGCGAGAATGGTGGTCTAATCCGAAAAGAATGAAAAACATGAATATATTAAGATGAAAACAATGATGTTGAAGGACATTTTCTATACGAATTATGCCAAAGGCCTTATTATGGATTATCCAGTGGATCATCTAGTGAAAGTGAAAGTAACTCTGAGATACGTGAAATCTAAACAAACTGCAAATTCATCATCACACTTACAGATACAGTCATATATTTCATTAAGTGCTTTATAAAAGTAACTCAAACGACTGGAAAAACATCATTTGCCATCATATGCCCGTCAGCCGCGTATTGAAACCAAGCGACGCCACATCTCCCCAAACTCCAGATGTATGAACTTGTTAAGAAAAGTGACTTACGCCCGTGCTGACGCCTTTTATTTGCGAGTGTGACCGTAACCTTTCCATCACTACTGAAAACGCAAAGTTTATTCAATGAATGAGCGCCTCGTCCCGTGTTTCTGTCCTGAAAACAGCAGCGCCCGAAACCACGAACTCTAGCGGCGACAAAACGCACCACGCGCGGTCAGCGCTTCCTCCGACGAGCGGCGTTTGGAGACATGGCACTTGCTCAGCTCCTCGAACCTCCTGGATCTGGCTTTAACTTTGAAAATGGGTTCAGGTAGGAGGTTTTAAGCTGGATGACTTGATGATAACATTGTCTCTAAATGTAGAAAATAAACTGCACATGCGCACCGGTTTTGCACTAAAAGTGAAAGTGTTTCACGACACGAACTTCTCAGAAAATAAAGTGAATGCAATACGATCAAAGTTACGTAAAGTTACCCAGTGGGTTGTTGTTATTACATACATTAAACCTTATCAATCATTTTCTCTTCTAGAAATACTGGACTGGAGAATGCATTAGGTAAGGGAGGAATGAAGGCACCGAAACCCATGAAAACAGGTACCACCATTGCTGGGCTGGTGTATAAGGTAACCAGAAAATGTGAAAAAAAGATCATTGATAATACATTTGCCTCTTACACAAAGAACTAAACACTGTGTGTGTGTGTGTGTGTGTGTGTGTGTGTGTGTGTGTGTGTGTGGTGTGTGTGTGTTTGTGGGTGGTCCTGACATTCACTATGTTATGAGAACCAAATGTCCATACAAGTAATACCAGTAAATGTTACCACTTTGGTGCCATTTGGAAACAAGAGGAAACAAGCGTTCCTCATCCCCATGAGGAAACAAGCATATAAATCATACAGAATGATCTATTTTGAACATCTGAAATATCAGAAAGGTTTCTGTGAGGGTTAGATTTAAGGGTAGAGGTAGTGTAGGGGGACGAATATACAGTGTGTACAGTTTAAAAACCATTACGTCTATGGAATAGATGAAAAAAACATGGAAACCCAACATGTGTGTGTGTAGGATGGTGTAGTTGTGGGGGCAGACACAAGAGCCACGTCTGATGAAGTAGTTGCTGATAAAGTGTGTGCCAAGATACACTACATTGCACCAAACATATAGTAAGTACATTCTCAAGATGAGCTGCCCTAATAAAATGTCTTCTGTCTTAAAAGTATTTGTACAAGTCAATGTCAGCTTTTACAAAGCCAATCATCTGTAAAGTTATTTTAAGTTATTCCATAAATGAAATTCAATGAGTAAATGCTTCGGTATATTGTTTAAATTGTTCGTTTGTTTGTGTGTTAGTTGTTGTGGAGCAGGAACAGCAGCGGACACAGAGAAGACGACAGATATGCTGTCATCAAACCTCACCATTTTCTCCATGAACAGTGGCAGGAACCCACGGGTTATCATGGCTGTTAACATACTTCAAGACATGCTTTTCAGGTGTGTGTCATGTATTATATGACTTTACGTTTTGTGGGGCGGGACATTTTTAAGACATCAGTACAGTTTAGACATTTTTTGATGCCTGTCTGGTGTGTTAATATTTTAGGGCAATTTTTAATGATTCTTTAAAATGCAGAAATTCGTAAAAAAATTACACTTTGTTTTCTGGCGTCATTAATTTTTAGTTACATTCTTTGAATATGTCTTTGAATACGAATATAGTTTGTTCTCGGTCTGACGGTTTGTTTAAATACACCCATTACTAAATCACAAGCCCCATTAAAGGTAGGGTAGGCAATTTCAGAGAGGCTAGCAATGGCAAGCTAGCTTTGCTCTCCAAAGCCACACCTCCTCCACTACACATGAACGCAAATATGTAGTTTGACAGGCAAGTAGAGTATCATTGGACGTACATTTTATATTCCTGCGCCATCCACAGAAGATATAAATATGTATAAATATATTTAGACCACATAGAGCTATCATGATGTCATGAATTTCAACCAGGATAACAAAAAATGTTTCTTTAAAGAATCCCCTATACCTGCCTTTAATTTATGATAGCACCTGTACACCATAAAAAAACTTTGCTGCTGTTTAATCAATTTGGCTATACAAGTAATTTCTACATAAAATTTTAAATCCTGACTGATATAATTAGAAAAATAGGTTAAGCAATTATTCAACCATTTCTTAAAAGTTACAGCAACTCAAGAACAGTCAAGATTACAAAGAGTAAGTTGAAATGACTTGTGCCACCACATTGATTAAACTTTTTTCCAAGTTTTTTTTACAGTGTAGCAAGACCTCCTAACAGTAATGTGTGATTGTTTTGCCCATCCTCAGGTATCGAGGTATGATTGGAGCTAATCTAATTTTAGGGGGTGTTGACTGCACTGGCAGTCACCTGTACACTGTTGGCCCTTATGGGAGCATGGACAAGGTGCCATATATAGCTATGGGTACGTATGTGCTATTCAATTACTATTGATAATACATAATAATGAGGAACTTGTATTTGTGAAGAATATGCATTTCTCATGATGAAAATCCATGAGTGAATATTAATGTTGTTGTGTATGTATCTAATTTGTACATGCAAGCCTTAACCAGTCAAAGCTTGGGTCTTCTGTTCTGCTTTTACAGTAGCTGAAGCTGCAGTCCGTAGCTTTTGCCTTTCTACTGCCATCTCTGTTTGAAACATAAATTGCAGGTTAATTTACATACTTGATATGTCGAAGTCAAATGAAGCCAAACTGACGTTTCTCGGGAAATCAAACCCGACAGCTCAAATTATAAATCATTATTGTATGTATGCACGTAAGGTATGGAGATACTGATCTGTTATGTACTTGCTTAACTGATTTTGTTTGTTGTAACTAAAGAACTTACGGATTGCAGCTTTAACATTATTAAAAAATAGTTTGCACTATGTTAAAAGTTCTCGATTGAGCACACAATGAGCCGTGTTTCTCTGTTATGATTCAGGATCTGGTGATCTGGCTGCTATAGGGATATTGGAGGACAGATTTAAAGCAAATATGGATGTAAGATTCTCTTTAATTTACTCTGTTACCTGCCTCATCTGGCTGAATATCTCACATGCAGTAGCATCTGTACACATGGCCTGAAACCTCAGCTTTCTGTCACTAATGTCACTCACTGTGTGTTTAGCTGGAGGAGGCCAAAGCATTAGTGAGTGATGCCGTCCACGCAGGCATCATGAGTGATCTGGGATCAGGCAACAACATAGACCTGTGTGTGATTACTAGAGACGGGGTGGACTACATCAGACCTCACAAAGAGTCCCCATATAACTTTAAGAGGTAAGACCACCTTACAGTGTTAACTAAGTATATATTAAATATATTTATAAAGTTAACTAAGTATATTATAAAACAAGTAACTAGCATTATAATCATTCACAAACTATTTTAAATACATTTTAGCATGTCAAGGCAACTGCATAATAATAAAAGTCTAGCTTTTAACTGAACTTTGACTAATGTTTAGCAGAGTTAATGTAAGGATCTCTCTCTGTATTTCTCTCACAGACAGGCAAAGTATAAATATAAGCCTGGCACAACCCCGGTTTTAACTAAAAGCATGACTCAGCTGGAGCTGGTGCAGGAGACGGTTCAAATGATGGAAATATCAGCATCCAGTTAAACCAGTGAAGTACAGTGTGATGTCATAATGTGATCTAGTAAAGTAATCAAAAATTATTTAAAAAAATAAATCTTTTACACCTTAGTAACTGTTTCCTGTTTTTTGTTGTTAAATGCCTAATGCTTTACTTTGAATATGTCTGATATTGTCTATAATGCCTATAGTGCCACGGCTGGCAGGAAACGGGGTGCAGAGGGCAGAAAGTGCAAATAAAATAATCGATAAACTATTACAATTTACAACATACATCAATAAAATATTTCAATCATCATCCAGCGTATAAAATAAACAAAATAATCTGCTTTCAATCCATCCGTTCATTCGCTATACCCTTGTTCCTGTTGGGTTACAGGGATTTTTATCAGTTTAATAAGCACAAATATTTATTTGAATGCATTAAATATCAGAACAGAACCTTTAAAAAACATAATAAGACACTCCGGTGACATTTTGGGCAGTTCTACTAGTTGTAGATATTTGCATGCTGTAATATTGGTTAAATTAGTAGATGGGTTTAGAAACAAGAATATAAAAAGCTAGATATGTGCAAATGAATAATGAAGATTACTGTGTATTATGCATGCATGTCTTTAATAGAGATATTAAAGGTGCTTCATGCAGTTTATGTTCATATTTCACACCTGCTCCTCTTATCCTGCATCACATGAATCTTCCTACATACAGATGATGCTGAGGGACGTGATTGGTCCACCAGCAATATAAAAAATGTAAACTTTATTTCAAAGTTTAAAAACTTGTATTTGTACCTTAAAATAATCTTATATAGCATTACACGAGCTAATGGAAGAATGCTTGTCATTAAAAGTTTTGTATTTGCTGTTTTACGTGAACATTTCTAAACAAAAGTGTTCAAACTCGACAGCTTCTCGAAATCTTCCGCATTTGTTGTCCTCCGTCCACAGGTCGTGTTATCTTAATGTAGAAACGCACTCTGGGGTCATTTTGCCTTTGTGTTTTACATATTTATATTTATAAATATTATTTATATTTATTCATAGTATTTGTTTGATGTGAAGAATGGCTCTTGTGGATGTTAGTAGATATAATCAGGGACAGACGCGCCTTCTCGACCGCTTGAATCATTTCAGTTTCGGGGCAACCTGTCGGGAGTTCGCGGTTCCGGTCGGAGTTGATGTAAGTAACTTGTGTTGTGGTTGTAGACAAACTTCTGCTCCATCCTGAAGACCTAATCATGGTCTGAAATGACACGTTATTGTCTTAAGTATTGACAAAACCTGCAGACATCATCACATAATGAAACTGAATAGCAGTTAAAACCAGGGTCACTCCATATGGGTCATAATATATAACAATCATACAATACCTCAGTACTGGCACCTATTTTCTCATATATATATATATATATATATATATATATATATATATATATATATATATAGTATATATATAACACAAAGCGTTAAAAAACGTCCCAAACAGTTTTGCTTATTGAAACTCTGGGCAGGCCCATCCCAAGATGCAGGGCCCATGGCGATCTTTGCGGATGCGGGGCCCATTCGTTCACTGCAGGCCCCCTTAAGCGCAGGGCCCGCATATGTTATAATCAGCACGATTATAATCATGTTGTGTGTGTTCTCCTCAGCCCTCTAAGTTTCTCAAGTCCTGTAGCTGTGAAGATGGGGTTTGTATAGATCTGAATCATGGAACCACAACTCTGGCCTTCAAATTCCGGCATGGAGTCATCGTGGCTGTAGACTCCAGGGCATCCGCTGGCAAATATATAGGTATGAAATCAATCTACCTGACTTTTCCATACACAGCATTCAGAATAAACAAGAATCATGCACACATTCGAAATGGGTTTCTCTGGGTTGCAGCATCAAAGGAGGCCAATAAAGTGATAGAGATCAACCCTTACCTGCTGGGCACCATGTCGGGCAGCGCTGCAGACTGTCAGTACTGGGAGAGACTGCTGGCTAAAGAGTGCAGGTCTGTTTTAACACGCTTCTGCAACACGCGTCTGTTCACAGTATGAAGTTACCAGCTCATGACTTCAGCTGTGGCAGGAAATGCTTTCAATAAAACAATAGTAAACATACAATAAAACAAACATTAAAAAATAATTCTAATTCATTTCATATGATAACCATTTTAGAAACACTGGTAAATATATAAAAAGTAAAATAGGTATTATGCTAGTAATTGTTTTTCTTCAATTAAAACAACTTGTAAACAAAACAAAACAATTCCTAGTATTACTTTATATGCATGGGGGCAGTTGTAGCCTAATGGTTAGTGAGTCAGACTACTAAAGTGGTCACAGGTTCAATTCCCTGAGGTGCCCTTGAGCAAGGCACCTTTTCCTCAGTTGTTTCCCTGGCAGTGCAGTGATAGCTGCCCACTGCTCCGGGTGTGTGTGTGTTCACTACTCACTGGATGGGTTAAATGCAGAGGTCACAAGTACGGGTTACCATACATTGACCAATATGCCACTTTCTCGTCACTTATGACAACCATAACTGATGTATTTTCTCTCTATCACTATGTGATTTCATCTTAGGAAATTCAAGCATGCTTATTTTGTGTACTTTCTTATTTCTTCTGATGACAAACAGTAAGTTTCTGGGTATATCACTGTTTTGTCCACCATTATGTGTCTTAATTAGTTACTTTATAGGTATTTGTGTTTTTAATAAACAGACTGTATAAGCTGCGTAACAAGCAGAGGATCTCAGTGTCGGCAGCTTCTAAGCTTCTGTCCAACATGATGCTAGAGTACAGAGGGATGGGTCTCTCTATGGGCAGTATGATCTGTGGCTGGGACAAACAGGTGAAGCATGTGTGTGTGTGTGTTTTGAGGCCAGCTCACAAATGTAGTAAAGTATGTTGAAAACAAATTTGAGGGGTGAAGGGGGGGTTGTCACTATATGAAAGAGTCATACATCCCAAATCAAAGTAATACTTTGTAAGATCCGATTTCTCAATCTTCTCATAATAATCTTCTTTATTTACATATTGTCAGCATTTCTGTTTCTCTCACACCAGGGTCCAGGTTTGTACTATGTGGATGACAATGGCACTCGTCTCTCTGGGCAAATGTTCTCCACTGGCTGTGGTAACAGTTACGCGTACGGTGTGGTGGACAGCGGTTACCGTGATGATATGACTGTAGAGGAGGCGTATGAGCTGGGCCGTCGTGGCATTGCTCATGCCACCCACAGAGATGCTTATTCGGGGGGTGTGGTCAACCGTAAGTACCTGGAATGTATTACACACTTAATGAGACAGATCCTTTTGTTTAAACAGTATTAGAAAGGCTATTTGTTATTTTAGAATTGAACTTTTTCTATTAACAATGCCTATGAATATTCTCACACACTCTGCAAAGCTTATGAAATAATGGACATTGTTTTCTTAATTCATTGATGCACCCATTTTTGTACAGTGTCTGTGTGTGAGTCTGCTTAAATTTCTCTTTCTCCTTTCAGTTTATCACATGCGGGAGGATGGCTGGATCAAAGTGTGTAAAGAAGATGTATCAGAATTAATCCACCGCTATAGGAAGGGAATGTTCTAGTCATCCCGCACCAAGCTTTTTCTTACTACAATACTTCTACTTCTCAAAATAAAATTATTCTCAGTCCAGAAACATTTTGTTGCATTCTTTTCAATACACATTAGACTTTAAAAGAACTTCTATACTCTACATCATCGAACATATATTTGTTATTTTGCATTAGGCCAACATGTTATTTAATATTTGACCTCATTACATTGTAAAAAAAAAAGTTTGTAAAAGCTTTGCTGCCTTAAATTTGTACGTTTAATCAACTCGGCTGCACAAGTCATTTCAACTTGCTTTTTCTAATCTTAACTGGGGTTGAGTTGCTGTAACCTCTAAAAAAAAAGATTGCTTATTTTTAAGTTACAGTCAGGTTTGAAAATATTAGGCTGAACTTACTTGTAAAGCCAAGTTGAGAAACAAACTCTGGTAAATCTGGGATGCCTGATAGAGGTACAGAAATACTGAAAAGTGTGCATTGCTGAAAACAACAAAAATGCTAGATTCACCTTCACATTACCAATGCATTTAATGCTTCAGTTGTCAGTACAAAGGACTAAACATCTGAACGTGGAAACATTTGTGATTGTACAATAAATGCACCACAATAAGGAATAGGATTATTCATCCTGGAGCGCCATCTAGTCTCCACAAATCAAGTAAAAATCCACATATTCATAACAAATGTCTTATTATTGTGTTTATTCTTAGGAGCAGCACGACATTTCCACATTTCTATTACATTCATCGCTTGTTAACAAAGCATTGAGTGCTTTTTTACATGGAAATGAAGAGATCCGTGAACATGGGTCGTCTGTCATGTGCGCATGCGCAACGCACCGCAAAACTGAAAGTAAAAGCGCGGAGGGTTGCGCGGATGTTTTGGGGAAACCCATCGGGTGTTTAATACGCCAGACAGCTCGATAATATTCACAGAGGATTCATTTCAAACAACAGAGCCGAAATGTCTGAGATTTCCACCATTTATAAGCTGTCTGTCGTCGCTTTTACGTTGTTTTTTGGTGGTAAGTATGGCTGCATGTGTTGAATACTGCTTACTGAACAGCAACAGCTATGAATTATCGTTTCATTTATGATCGCATTTCATGCCACAAATAGATAAAATCAATTGTGCAAACAGGAAACAATCCTCTTAAATATCTTGCAGTCTCTGGTTCTGGATGTCCGGTTCTGGAATGCTGGTTCGTACAGGAGAAACCAGGTCACAGAGGAGGTCTCTCAGTACCCATGAGCCAAGAGAAATCTCTGATGTTCATCCGCTCTGAAGCCCACAGTGAAGAAACCTTGTCTGAGCTTCATCCCCCAGCAGATATCAGCCCATCCAGAGTTTACTATGTGACAGGTCGGTGTAAATATACCATATTAAAATATGTTTTCCAATGTGACTGTCAATCAGACCATGAGTAAAAGTGTGCTTTGTGTACACACGTCATGTAATGAATCGAATTTAATGAACGTCCTGTAGATCCAGCCGGCACCTTCTGTGGTTCAGCCCTGAACCCACCCAAAGGTTCTGTGAACAAACCCAAGTGTGAGATTAACCCCTTCGTCCCTCATGCCTCCATGGTCAGATGGGCGGCTCCTTTGACCGACTCTGCCCAGAGTCCTGTTTACCTGCAAGCTGACTGGTTTTCAGTGGCAGCACAAGGACTTGACAAGCAGCTGACGTTGTCCAATATTATGCGAGCGCCCTCAGATTCTAAAGAGCCAGATGGTAAGTAGTTCATCATATTTCGCAGATAAACAGGTGTTGTATATACAATTTTAAGTCACGTAAGTGCAAAGTTTACGAGTGGAGTTTAAATCAATATAAACATTAATATACATTGATGTGTTTCATTAGCTTACATTCAGGTATAGCAACATAAATACTAGGTTTGGTAACAGATTTTATTGAGTGTTGTTAGATAACAAAACTTTAAACTGTTTTCTCGTTCACTGAGATATCTGATGAGCCACTGTTAAGCTATATTAGCATATTTTATTTTAATGCATTATTTTAGTTGATTTATTAATGATTATGGTTAGTTCAGCTACGCAAAAGGAGCGGGACATGAATAAATGTCGCCTCAAGGCCCTCATTGAATGATGTCCTTTCTTTCCTCACTTGTTTTCTCTCTTTCTCTCTCTTTCTAAAGTAATCCTCAGTGTCTCCAGTAAAACTCCACTGGTCCGCTCTAGACTGGGGGAGCCGGTTGTTTTGGACTGTGGGTTTTGGGTAGACCCGTCTTCTCCACTTCATGGCTCTGGGTTCTCTGTGGAGTGGCGGTATCAGTTCCGGGGTGAAGGACGGCTGATCGTTGCCTACGATGGGAAGAGTGATCGGTTTGCGGAGACATCAGAGACAGGAGCCGATATTGACATCACAGCCCTCTATGAGACAGGAAATGCATCACTGTTCTTCGAGGAGGCCCAAGTGAGGCACTCTGGAACTTATATCTGCACGATCTATCTTCCACACTTGCTGGCACAGGTGGCTGTGGACCTGGAGATAGTTGGTAAGTTTAGATTGTGACCTGCCAATAAGTCATATAAATGTGTATAAACAGTTATGCACAGGATGTCGTAGCCACCTCGTTTATCAGCTGCATTTTTAGGGAGAGTTTCAATTAAATAGTTAACTACAAACATGATTAACTGTACATAAATTATAGGATTTTGAAAAAAGATGACAATAACTAGGAAATACTTATGAAGTATTTTCACTAGTGGACTCAGACTAATCTATATAGTCAATGTTTGTTATATAGAACATAAATAAATACAGAAGTGTAACCTCTGGAGGGGCAGTTGTGGCTTGGAGGGGCATGCGTGTGCACTAACTGGATGGGTTAAATGCAGGACAAATTCCGAGTATGGGTCACACACTTGGCCTGCATATCACTTCACTGTCTTTGTCCTCTTTCTTGTGTTTTTCCAGAGCCTCCATCCCTCTCCATCTACCCTTCCCCTCTTCCTCTGCTTGTACCTGGGCAGGTGTTGGTGGCGCAGTGTGAGGCATCTGGTTTTGCCCCTCACACTCTGGAGCTGGGCTGGGAGTTCACAGGGGCTGACGGGAAGTCTCGCTCTCTGGGTCAGGGAAGTATGACGGGCCACAGACAGGCATCTGATGGTACCTTTAGTCAGAGCACTCGTCTGAAGCTGGACTCAGGCAAGCTGAGGCTCGGCCGTGGTGGTGAAGTCACCTGTGTAGCCAAACATGAAGGAGGAATGAGGCAAGCTAGTGCAACACTCAGTGTGATTGGTGAGTCAAACAGTCATAGAAAAAAAACACATGGTGTTTATTTTTGGTTATATTGTGTTGATGTGCATGTCTGTGTTTATTTCAGGTGTGAGCGTTTATATATTGTGTTCATTTTAGGTGTCAGTGCTCCCTCTATTGAAGACTCTATGGCAATGGTTGCTGTGGCTCTTGTGCTTTATGGAGTCATAAAGTTTCTGTACTGGACATTCAGTTCTGCTGGTGAGTTTCTTCAGTATTATCTCTACAATGCTCGAGTACTTAGCATCACTGCATCATATAATTGCTCATTACAAACAAGTGCACTGACATTAAAATAAAATATAAAATATAAAAAATTAAACATTAAATAAATTTATTTTTAAAATAATAACAACTTACCCCATCTTAGAACCCACTATCCTTTTATTAATCCCACCTCCAACCATAATTGTGTTTATGACATGGCATGGCTTGGAATGTATTAATTACATTAATGTGTAAATAGAAATGTAAAAGAGTTTTAATCTTAACCAAACGTTTGTTTTTATGTAGATTCCAGTGACACTGAAATAAAGGATAAGGTACATTACATATTGTTTTCAATATTATCATTTCATATATAATTGATAGAGCCCTCAGTGGACAGGAAAATCGAATTTGTCTTTATTCTGTTTCATTGTCTTTTGTAGAAGGAGAAATAAACCTGGATATGGAAGTGATTTTGTGTCCTCTCATTGTGGAGCTCCTGTTTTCCAGGATTCCTCTTAAAGGCTGAATAGTCTGTTCTAAAACTGAAACCCAGCTAACGAAACGTTCTCTGAACATTGGCAGAACGTTCTCTGTTATCTTGCAACATTAGTAGAATGTTTCTAAGCGTTATATCATATTTTTAAAATGTTACTCTTGGTGTAACATTTTAAAAATGTTACTGAATTAAAAAATGTTTAAATAAAGTTTTTATAACCAAGCAATAATATTATTTCAACGTCTTAAAAAATGGACGTTTTGAACGTTTCTGGAATTTACATTTGTATTTGTTTTAGTTACTTTATGGAAATGTTACAGAAGCGTTCTTACAACCTAAAAGTTAGTACTCAAAAAAATTCTCATAAAACAAATTTCCATCTTGTCTGAACATTTTTCACCTGCTGTATGTGTGCAACAACTTGACTATCCTTTGGGGGGGAAGTAAGATAACTCAATACATATTTAAAAAAAATGCTATATAATTGAAAATGTTGTGAATCCTTGTTTTAAGTTGTAATTATTAGCTGCTTATGAAAACAATAGCGGCGTTTGTTTGTGTGTTTGGACTCTGCCTGATTTTACTTTCTATAATGTAAATGTCACTTGTCAAGAATGATGGAAATAAAAAACATGACAACATCTGAAACATTGCATGGCAGTTTCCACTTTCTTGTTTTGGGATTTGAGTCAATAAACAACAAATATAGATCATGCAAAGTCATGCATGAAGAGAAAGCATGCATTGCAGTAGCTGTGTTAAATGCCTGCTGTACAATCTCAGGTTTATAAAAAGAAAAAGCACTTGGTAAGCTTTCGTTTCTCTTCATTTAGGTACACAATCACCGTCTCTAAATCACAGCGTGTATAATAATTGATCGATTTTGTTTTTCAAGAAACGAAACGGGAGAGTTTGAACCCGACCGGCGCGGCGCTGGTGAGCTTCCCGACCCTGATGAACTGCGCTGAAAACAAACCGCAGAAGAAACGCGGCGAGCTCAGCCAATGAGCGATCAGATTACTGGCCCTCAGCGAATCAGCGCGCTGCTTGTTGAGCGGCGCACATATCCCGTGTTGAGTTCAGCATCCGAGCGCGTAAGTTGTTTTCTTTTTGTTGAATTAAACGTCAGAAATAAGTTCGTGCGATCGCTTTTATTATGGAGGATTTGTTTAGATTACGAGGGACTTGAACTTGTTTTAAAGGTGTTTGAAAGGGACCAGATTTACGTGACCGAATTTCTGAGCCAGTTTCCAGATCAGTGTCGCCAGACTGCTTATATTTGTGTTCGTAAATAGGTTCACATATAAAGATTATTGTCGCACCAGGATCGTATATAATGTGTAATCGTAAGTGGTAGGAAACATTTGTCGTTTCAAATCCAAAGTTTAATGTATGCTGTTTTTATAAATTAGTAATGCACTCATATGGGGTCTCATAAGTCATGTTATTTCTTTATTTTTGTGTCTCGCAGTGTTATATTCAATCTGTATTGTAAATAATTATTGCATAGTTATATCTCTGTTTTATGCGACCTTGTTGTTAAAGACTTACATTTGTATACATATTTATATTTGAGTATTTTTACTTTTAAAAACGAATCTGTCACATTACATGACAATGTAAATGAACTGAAACATTGAAAAAGTGTTGTTTGGATGAAGTTTAGGATTAATGTGTGTATTATGTATTGCGGGCCTATAAAAGGGCTTGAAATATGCATACAGGAAAATTAAGATTAATGTGTTGTTCTTCAGGTTCACAGACAGAGTTGTTCATTTGGATTTTGACCGTCTTGGAGCAATCCATGTTAAAGGTACGTGAAAAACGTGGAATGAGAAAACATTAAAGGTAGGGTAAGGCATTTACAATAGCAAGCTTTAAAAGCATTAAATCTCAGAGCTCTCTTCAGAGGATGAACGTTTAACAGTCCTGCGCCTTCCACACAAGATATAAATGTATTCAGATGTACGTAAACCACTTTACATAGTGATTGCTATCAGGATGTGAAGAGACTTTCAATCAGCATAACAAATAAATGTTTCTGGAAAAAATCGCCTACTCTGCCTTTAAATGCTTCTTTTTCTTATCTGACTAAAACATGTTTTTCTTAAAACGCTTATCGATCACATTTGTTTTCAAATACAATATAGATTGTAATTTTTTATTAGCTTTATCGTAACAGTGACCAGAAATGCACTTTGATACATCTTCATTGCACAGTGGGAGACATCACGAGTAAACTCTTGTGTCCACAGGTATTGGTGTAGTTAAAAAGCTGATCTGACTCCTCATTGGTTACTCCTCAGCAAATTCATCCAGCTCCCTTCCGGATGGCTGGAGTGATGGACAGCATCGTGATCCTCGATGACGATGATGAAGAACCTTCTGCATCTACATCTACATCCTATTCTCAAGCTCCAAATTGCCAGTCAAGAACTCCACAGAAGAAAGAACAGCCACAACCAACACACATCACGCAGTCTCCTTTTGCCTCCGCGAAGAAAGAGACTCGTGTTCTGAAAGTGGAAAATGAAAAACTGTTTGCAGAGGTACATGGTTACATTTTACATTCATGCGTTTGGTAGATGCTTTAATTCAGAGCAACATCAACATTATATTAGTGCATGCATTCCCTGGGAATCGAACCCACGACCTCAAGGAGGTCCCTGTGGTGTACATAACAAGAAAAGACTATCGGAATGTTCTTGTACTAATGTGATTTTCTTTTTCCTGTTTGGATGACTCTTCCTAACCAAACTGATTCCTTCACCATTTGGTCCTGGTTAAACTCATCCCCGTCCAGTTCATGGAACATTGCTCCAAATACGCGAAAGACCATCCGGAGGTCATGACCTACCTGCAGTCCAGGTACTCCAAGGCCCTGCCGACCTTCCTGACGTCGGTGGAGTTCCGTAACACTCTGGGCCGCTGCCTCACGCGTGCACAGGCAAACACAGGCAAAACCTTCGTCTACATTAACGAACTCTGCACGGTTCTGAAGCAGCACACAGCTAAGAAAAGAACGATCACACAAGTCCTTTCTTCTGAGGGGAAAACGGTGGAAAAGAGCAATGGAACAGATGAAAATCAGGGTAAAGAAGAAGAGGAGAAGCAGCAGGAGGAAGACAAGAAACCTAAAAAAGCCTCCAGGAGACAGGTATCAGATGCACTCCCTCATAACTCCGCTTGAGTTTCTTTTTCACTCTTCCACACAGCAGGACATCATGACACACAGAAGCCTCTGATTTGACAGACAGACAGACATGCATGTAAAGAGTCATTTTACAATGAAGTCAGAATACAGGAACTGAATCCGGCCCTCTGAAACATATCGTTCAGTAGATGAATACATCAGAAAGCATTTTAGTTGATATGTTGATATTTCATTTTTACTTTATTCGTGATAAGAATATTTATTCTGATTCAGCATTTATTTTATTAGTTGAAATTCAGTTCAAGTATTTGATATTAATGACCAACACACTGTGTGTTTACTTATGGGTAGAGAAAAATGCCCTCAGTAAGTTCCCGGGTCAAACACTGCCTTCACGTTCTTTCAGATAGCATACCTGGAGAACCTGCTGAAGGTGTATAATGAGGAGATCAAACGGCTTCAGGAGAGGGAGCTGAGTGTGGAGGAGCTGGAGAAAGAAGACTCCAGTTATATTCAAGAGCACAAGCTCAAACGCAAGGTGAGAACGGTCCTATTCCTGCTTTATCTGTCTCTCCCTGTTTCCATAATCGTTAAACACTGGCTGTTACATGATGATGAAAACATTTGTAAAAGCTGTGTGTAAACTGTAAAAAGTGTGAACTGTAACGTCTCTGTACTTGGGATCAGATCACCAGAGACTGATGTTAAGAGACATGACACTGTTAGGCCTTATAAATCATATAAGACCTGTTTGTCTTTTTTTGCTGTCAGATGATGAAGATCTATGAGAAACTGTGTGAGCTGAAGGGCTGTGACAGGCTGACGGGTCGCGTGATCGAGCAGAGGATCGTTTACGGTGGAACACGCTACCCAGAGATCAACAGAAAGGTTCATTTTGCTCTTGAAGTTGTTATTTTCAAAATCTGTTCTCCAGATGAAGTGCTGTCATGTCAAGAACAGTTGGAACCGAGTCAACAAACAGAAAACAAATCTAAACGTACTCCTCTTCTGTGTACAGATTGAACGCTACATCAACAGTCCTGAAATTCTTCACAATCCTCCGGACTACACAGACATTTTAAAGGTGGTACAGCGAGCTAACGATCGCTATGGTCTCCTGCTCACCCGCAAACAAACGACACAGATCGCTCAAGAAGCCTTCAGAGAGACGGGCAACAAGCTGCAGGAGAGACGCCACCTAGACATGGTCTACAACTTCGGCTCCCACCTCACGGATTCATACAAACCTAGTAATTTACTGAGTTACTGTCCATTTCAGTTAGAGAAGTAGCGGTCTTAGGCTCTGCTCAGAGCTTCAGACGATAACTGCTCAGACATCTCAATTGGCGACAATTAGGAAAACTTCATTTGCATGTACAGTCACCTTTATGCATTTGGATGAAGCTTTTATCTGAAGCAACTTATAGTACCTTTAACCAGTTTTTGTGTTTTTTAATCCCACGATCTTGGCATTGTTATGTTATTGTTATTGCATGACAATTGCATTACCTTGCTTTGCTCTTAATTGGTTACAGTTGGTAAAATTGTTCTGAGATTGTATTGTTATAGCTCAATGGTAGTATTTACATATACATCCAGAAAGAATTTTGTTGTTTTTCCCCAGCATTGGACCCGGCCCTCTCCGACCAAACGCTGCAGCGCAAACTTCGCGCCAACAGGGACGTGGCCCTCAACAGCCTGGAGGACGTGATCAACAAATATGCCATTAAACAGGAAGACATGGAGGTGGAAGAAGTGAAGAAAAAGCAGGAGAGGGACAGACAGAAAAAAGAGGTCAAGTTTTGGACATTTTACAAGTATCTACAAAGCTCACAAAAACATAGTAAACAATTAATGCAATTAGTTTTGTTTAATTGTGGAGCATTGTGAAGAATTTCGGGACTGTCGATGTAGCGTTCGAGCTGTACACAGAAGTGCGCAAATTGACAATATTTACCTGCCAAACATATTTATTACTATACATAAAACTGAATTTAGCATTATTTTACTGTTGCTTGATTCAGAGCTGTTGTTTTGCTGTTGAATTGATTTTTCATCGCCATAAGATTTTATAAAACGTATTTAGAAAACTTATAAATACAGTGAATGACTTGCAGAATCATTCAGCCTGAACAATGAAATAATTCTTCACTGATCTTCTGGTCAAAATCTAGAAATCAAAGCAGTTTTGTTTCTAAACATTTACAGGCTCTTAACGGACAACAGGGTGACGGCAAAGAGAAAGACAGCGAGGAGCAGGAAAACAAAGAGGAAGAGGAGGAGGAGGAGGAAGAAGAAGAAGAAGAGGAGGAGGAGGAGGAGGAAGAGGATGATTCTTCTGATCCTGACATTGAAGAGGAGATCCAAGCCAGCCAGGCACAAGTGGGCCCAGGTGAGAAGCGAACAGGCTTCTTATATTTAGTGACTGTAAGGCCTGTTTTAGGCTTTTTAGGAAGGTTCTGGTTTATGTCTGGCACAAGATGAACAGTATTACAGTATACAGTTTATTTTTCTTTACTGTTTTTGCAAAAAATGTTTTTTCTGTGAACCTGCTTTTTAACTGCAAAATTGGGAAACGTGCTTTAGAAACACTAATAAATGAATTATAAATGACTAATTCCTCCTTGCTAACATATTTCAGATGACGATGAAGAGGACATTGAGGAGGAGCAGGTAAACAACAGTGACAACGACCAGCCAATCAACGAGAGTTGTCCTCCGTCTGTCAAATCCTCCCTCCAGGACACAGAGGACGATCAGGGTGAGGGAGGCGACGAGGAGCAGCAGTCACCAGTCAGCAGCACAAACGAGGTGGTGACAGCCGTGGAAACCACCACAGACAGCACATCCTCAGAGGCTGTCGGCCAGTCAGAGGCAGTGGACTCTCTACCTAAGACAGAAATGAATTCCTCCAATCACCTTACACCAGTGTCTGAAAGCACCAGTAACTGCACTGAAATCGCTTCCACCTATCAGGACTCATCAGTCGTCATGAAATCAGCCAATTGCAGTCCGATACCTTCAAGCACTGTGCTACTGATTGACGAGACGGGCAAGTACAAGAAGAGGAAACGTACCTCAAACAAGGAACATGCCACTGCGTACAATGGGAATGACGGGGAGAACAGCAGCAGGTAACGGCAGGTTGCTTGAAGTCAAGGGAAAAGCTGTTTAAAGTACTAATGCTAGCACGTTTAGCCCAAGCTGGCATGTTGTAGCTTGAAGCTTAAGAGAAAGAATCAAACATAATGCAAGATGAATGTGCAAAAACGATGTGCCACTGGAAATTACGACTGGGCTATTTGCTGTGAAATGCTGAGTAAAATGCTGTTGTTTTTCTCAGTCACTATGATATACCTCTGGATATGGGTGTGATCTGCTGCCCAGAGCAGGTGGATTTAACCAGGGCAACCACTCCCACTCAGGACAAGATCAACAGCGCACGGGTCACACCCCCGCCGAAGAAAAATAAGGTGACTGTGTGTGTATGTACTTGGCTTGCACTGTTATCCTGCAGAAAATAAACTTACATTGTGTTTTATATGGGGATAATTGTCTTTTAATATTAGAAAATAAACTAAAAAGATCTTCTGCAGCTTGAATGCTATGACAAAAAAGAAGCTAATTTCGAGAGCTCTGAAATAACAGTAGATTTAATACAATAGCAGCAGGACTGTTTTTCCTCATAACTCGATTCGCTGCAGCCTGGTGTCAATACAGCATTATAAATGACTGCTGTTTGTGTTTACAGGTGAACGTGGCGACACAATGCGACCCAGAGGAAGTGATCGTTCTTTCTGATTCCGACTAAAAACTGCTTCCTGCTCCAATAGTGCCTGCCAATGTGAACAGATGTTATTTAATTTTTGGGATCTCAGTCTGTTTTTGAACTGATTACATTTACAATGCCATGTTCCACTTTTTATACAAGGATTACTCACAAGGCATGGAATAACTCATCCAGGCTCTTTAGAGTTATTTTTTTACATTGAAAATGAATAGTGTATCTAAATATTCTTATTCCAGGGGTTTATCTTGTATTTATGGCTTTAGTTGAGGGTTTGACATCCTCTTTTGTGCCAAGAGTTAAAGGGAAAGACTTTTCCCTGCTTGGTAAAGTCAATAAAATACTCTCATTTTAAGTAAAGCATTTGATTTACCTGTTGGTAAGTGTGGTCTTTGTACAGTGTACTGTGGACAGTTTAAACCCCTACATGGTGTTTGTGCTCAAACTTGAAACGTTGGAACGTTAAATAATTTCATTTTACAAAGACAAACAAGCTTCACAACCTTAGAAACTGATATCCAAACCAGAACTGAAATCAACACGGATTCAAGTGTTGATCCAATGAGCTTCCAGCGAACAAGAACTAGACGAGTCAATTTCTGTTGAATTTACTTTATTTCTATTTTAGTGCAGTATTTTGTGAAAGCACTGATGTATTCTGTCCACATCAGGGAACTCGTTTAATGTTTTTATGATTGTGTTGTTCAGAACGACCAGTGATGGCAGATCGAACATGTTCTTTATTTTCAGTACAAAATACAGAGAGGTGTCTAATCAGATTACTCAATGAGGCAGCACTGTGTCTTGATTTTTCTACTGGTCATCAACATTTGTAATTATATTTTAATCTGTACTAAACTGTTCTCGCTTCACTCAGTGATCTGAAATACATGCTGGTTTGATATAAAAGAACTGGAATGTGTGGAGAAGCAACAGCTATGTGATTTTCTGTAGTTCACATCCTGCAGATAATGCTTTATTTATTGTAAGATATTTTACATAAAACTTTGAGGTATCTGGTTCTCATGGGTGACAATTATCAGTGGCAATAAGAAGTCAACTAGACTCAAATCAGGAGTTTGGAACAGATCCAAAACAATCCATGTATATTACATCAGTTATCTTTCTACTGAATTATCCTCATAAATCATAACTCTCCTCACAGCTCCAAACATTCACACGCATTAAACATTTGCATACTTCAAGCTTTAGGTCATTCTGTTCATTTCTAAAACGTAAATCATCTCTGTGGCCTTCATGGAAGGCAAGCTTTTGTAAACTATCTCAACTGGTACCACTATAGGCTACATCTAAAGTACAGCAGGAGATCGGTAGGTGATTGGTTCTAAACAACTTGTCTTTGACTAGTATGTTCTAATGTAGTCATGGGTTTACTGTTTGGTTATCCCTCAATATATGTTGTTCTAGGGTTCCAAGCAGTTTTCACTGTTAAAGGTACTTTGAGGTTCTGGACAAAGCAAACAAGGATTAAACCACATATTCAAGGTTTGGGGACGATCGAAAATAATCAATACATTATCTAAAATAATCAATACATTAACTTTCATGAGGAAATATACTGTATATAGTTATGTGACGGTACAATAAAACTCCACATCAAGAGCAGGTCAAATGAGTTACAGTAATGTACGCTGACTTTACAACATAATCGTACGTAACGGAATGGCACTTAAGAGCAACAGTCGTTACATGTTGTAGTGAGGCAGTTTGTATGCAACAGTGACCAAACATATGCCTGGCAGTCACCATAGCAACCTGGTCTAGATATACAGGTGAGCTAGCAATGGGCACTTGGTAATTGGTAAATCATTTTCAAACACCATGTGAGACATCTCATATGGCACACTCACGCAAAACTGACATGAGGTAAAAAATCAGATAGTTGTGCACATGGTCCCGTTGAAGATGATCACGAGTTTTGAGGAACAGTGGTTTTGTAATGAAACGTAGAACAGCTTAGCTTATGTGACACTGCTTTCATCCACATGACCCTCACACACGTCCTCCACACTCCCACTGCGGCTGCCACTCATGCCCAGAACACCAGAACCCAGGCTCTGAGAACCGATTCCTAAAAGAGGCCCAGAAGCATTCATGCTAAGACATGAGACCCCACTGTTGCTGACTGAATGTTGAGGAGACAAAACACCGATCCCACTTCTGCTCTGACTGAGCTGCGGCGGAGAAATGACAGATCCGTCAGACCCTGCCCCTCCATCGGGCCCGCCTCGCCTCTCACAGTGCGAGCGATGCCTCATGAAGCTGTCGCGCCACATGAACTTCTTCCCGCAGGCGTGGCAGATGTAGGGCTTCAGACCCGTGTGAGTCTTCATGTGCTCCGTGAGGTGGTGCTTCATCTTGAACTTCTTGGCGCATACGGGGCAGTGGAAAGGTCGCAGGTCCAGGTGCATGTTAACGTGGCGGTCCCGCATGCTCTTGTGTGTGAACGTTTTCCCACAATGACACATGAAGACCTTGCTCGAGCCTCCAGCCCCTCCGCCATCCAATCCTTCCATGCCGCTGCTCAAAGCCCCGTGGCTGGGTATTTGGACTGCTCCATGTTCAAGGGTCCCTTTTAAAGATACCCCAGACATACCACCTGAAAGCCCCATTGTAGATGGAGATTCAAGGGCAGCCTGATTGTACAGAAGAATCTGGTTTCCTTGCATATCCAGAGGAAAGAGCTGAGCCCTGGCTGAGGCGGACTGAACTGGGCCGAGCAGGGCTGAAACGGCTCTGCTGGTACATTGACTGGGATTCTCAGGAGGGTGATGGGAGGACGGCTGATCCATCAAACCCCTCTCAAACTTGAGGTAGTCTTCTGAAGACTGACAATAGTCAACCTATGGGGAAATAAAACTAAATAATGAACTACTGTAATCTTAAATAATTGTTAAAGACATTTATAAGGTCTGTAAATGAGTTTTAAATAAAATTGCATTTAAATTGTCATTACGTTACATGTTTGCAACAAGGTTACTGGGAAACTGCAGAATGTTTACCTCTGCCCCACCAAGGAAAAATGACAATAAACTTCTACTTTAACGTAAAGAAAATGTCGGTATTGACATCACTGCAGTCAATGTCCTGAAATCACACTTTTACTTTCTATTCACTATCACACTTTCTCTGTGACAATGCTAATCTATGTAACATCCATCTCAGATAACAATGGTCTTCATACATCTCTGTGCATGCATGTTTTTCTAATTTTGTCTGGTGAAGGTTCTAGAACAACTAACACTGAGTGCAGAACCTTTATGTTCAGCTTGAGCAATTTTAATAAAGTAGTGACTCACCTGTGCCTCCATTTCAGCATGTTCTCTGAGTCCAGAGAGGGTCCTAACATTGGATATGTTAAATGTCCTGTCTCGCTCTCTCGCCATCTCCATCTCTCTTTCCTCCTCCTCTTCACCTCCTTCCTCTCCGGACACCACAATGAGGTCATCGTCTCTTGAATGTTCTGTCTTTACCACCACCCACTGTTTTCTTGGCATAATGCTCGGCTGGCTGTATGACGGGCGTTTTTGGGGTGGCGAGGCGTCTCCGTCTTGATACGACGAAACTCCAAAACTATCGCTCACCCCGACCTCCTGATCAGAGACAGAGGCAGAGTTCTTCCGCTTCCCACCTCCCCGTTCTCGTTTCCTGGGAAACAAAAGCTCCTCGTCTTCTTCCTCATCTTCAATCAGGAAACCCTCCTCCCCACCAGAGGGAGTGCAGTAGGTGGGAGTGGAGTGGACCGCGTTTTCCCCGACCGCTCCGGTCGTCATCATGGCCCCTCCAAAGTTTGCGTCTCTAGGACTGAAGTAATTGGTGCTGCTGGGAGACTGGCTCTCGCTAAAGGAAGGTCGGCTTGGAGGTTGAGGAGTAGAAGGTGTATCTCCTCGATCTGCTTGGGCGACCTTGTTAGCAGAGCCTCCGAGCCCTGCGTTCTCTTTTTCTCCTGCTCCCTGAGGTCCACTCGCACCTCCCCTCCCCTCTCTGAGAAGCTCAGTGCATTTGTCCACAATGTGCCACATCTGGAGCACGCTGCCCACGGTGAGGTAGTTAACAATGTCTTCGCGGAGCATACGCAGCTGTCCAGTGTAAGCACAGCTGAGGACACTTTCAAACGCCAGCGGGTCCATGACGGCTGGGATGGAGACGGTCGACATGTCCTTCAGCAGCACCTTGTGTAAAGGAAACACATTTCAATATGGCTAGTAAGGACTGCACGAGTCAGTTAGTTATAAATAACAAGCTTTTTGTTTATTGTACTAATAAAGCTTGTTAAAGATTGATTTTTTTTTACTTTAAAGGGAAATAAAACAACTACGTCTACAGAATTTCATTCCGTTAAGCCCTGCTTTTAAAAATGTAACTAATCCAAATCATACACTGGCAATTGTTGTCATTGCCAATACTCATACACTGTGTTGCATAACACAGAAGTCCTGTGTGTTTGGATAGTTTCAAGAATTATGAAGTTAAAAATGCTGCAGCTCTATTAATATGAAATAGGGGAAACTGCAACCCTCATGTCCCGCCTGCTGGTATAAAGAGCCAATCGTAAATGTTTCCATCTGTGTTCTGCAAAAGAGTGAAAGCTCTACAGATTCTGTATGACATGAGAGTGAGTAAATGATCAGCACGTCTTCATTACTGGGTAGATCTTTAATCCTCTCAAATGACAGACCTGGTCATGGAAGTACGGTGATGAGGCAGCCAGTACACATCTGTGGGCTTTAAACACCTGGCCCTGCACATGGATGGAGAGGTCACAGAGATGCCCGTCCTGTCGCTGCCGATTCAGGCTGTCCAGCACTGAGGTCTGCACGCTGGGGAAGCACACCCGCACCTCTGAACCCGCGGGGTCACCGTAGCCCTGCTCCACCACCACCGACTGCATTCCTGCGGGGACGAGGGGCACCAAACAGCGGTCATGACCCGTGTCTCACCACGGTTCATTCAGATGGAGATTTGAAGAGGTTTCAAATTGACTTTCATTGGTGTATCAGCTGATTTCAACTGCATAGTTCACTGCAAGTAGTTATATGTGTCTTTAAAGTAGAAATGTGCTGAAGATTGAAAATGCTGAAACATAATACTGCAATAATGCTGTTTTATATAATAAAACATATATAATAACAATCCTAATCAGTATGTTTTACATAATGTTTCTCAACTATCTTACGACCCAGATATGTTACCGGGTCCAAAGAACAAGGGCCATTGACCAGCCACCACACACACACTTTATTGACGTTTTATAACGCAGTTTTACAGTTGAATAATAATGAGATTTCTCTTTCATTTCTCTTTTTACTTAAACGAAACAGCACGTACGTCGTTTAATACGGTGAAAGCAATGGTGGAAATGTTGCATTAATGTTTGACCGACAGCTCGTTGCTTTTACAGGCTCGCTATACGCTTTCCTTTCATCCAGGTTTAATGTACCACGCACGACATATTAATTAATATTAATATTAATGTTTAACAACAGTTTGATCTTCATCTCTGAAGCAGATGAGGATCGCCGACCGCTCGTATTGACGGCAGCCCGCCGCCGCGCAACCAATCCAGCCGCGGCGCTTTGGGGATCACGGAAGAGGATCGCGTTATAAATCCGCCCGTTTTCATCCAGAAAAAGCGCTTACCTATTCAAAGATGTCCGTCAGACAGCGAATAAAGGTTTTCATAATGATCAATCGCTCGGGATTGCCGGGCCTAATGGTGGACCGCCGTCGGGTTTGCGTCTGCGGGCGGACCGCCGCGGTTACCTTTAAGAGTCCCAGACAGCCGCGCCAGACTCGGCCGACCGAAAAGCGCCAAGCGCCGGATCTTATTGTCATGGCAACAAGCGCTGCTTCCCAGTGACGACGTTCACTTAAAGTGCAAAACATCGATGCAGAATATATTTGTATAATGTTTTTAACTTTATACGTCCGAAAGGTTATTCTTAAGTGGTTGGTGGAACGCCTTGAAACGTTTTTTTATAACCAAGCAATAATGTTAACGTTAATGCAACGTACGCAAGCTGGACGTGAAATATTAAACTTTAAAAACAAAAATAAAGCTTGCACTTTTATTTTTATAGTTCAACTCGCTCGCCTGCAGGGGGCGAGATGGAGCACAACGGCGGGAAAGTTGCTGTACCGATACCGGAAATAAACGTCACGTTTTGTAAAGCAGCGTGTTATTTGTAAAACTGCTTGATGTTGTAAATAATTATGATTTTCTTTTTCGAGAATAACTTAAAATCTTACAGAATAACGCCGGTAAAAATAAACTGGCCAATATCGTTCATTATGTAAAATGCATGTGAAGATTGGCAGCGTCAGCATGACGTCACTACCTTTAGCTTGCAGACCCTTTTGTATGAACAGCAAGATGGCACAAAGTTAATCATTGTAACCTTCGTTATTCATGATCAATTTGTGAAATATTTTAAAGATTTTTAGCATTTCTATTTTAACGGCAAAACATATACAAATACACGTCACATATGCAGAGAACAAGAGTTTTCCAACATGGTCCACTTTATAATTATATTCATACGGCAACCCTTGCCAAAATACAAAATTTATTGAGTGCGCCTACAAGTTTACATACAGAAAGCATCTGATGGTTGAAAAACGTTGATAAGTTGTGTTTGCTAATCAGAATATACACCAAATACACCACATATATAAAGATAAAAATATACCACAAGAGAGGAATGAAAGCAAAGATCATCATCGTCAAATCATCAGATAAAAAGGATTTAAAAACATGCACTAAGAAAAAACAACAGATTTTAGAAAACGACAAAATTACTTCCGATTAGCAGAGGCTGTTCCAATGACACAATCATTTACCTGCAACAGAGAAACCATGTTAAAATGATAGTTTTATGGAACAGAGAATTAAATAAATTTTTTCTTTATTTGATACTGACCTTGCTGGCAAAACGCAGAGAATTCAGAGACTCGCCGAAGCTCTCTTCCTCAGGTGATATATTGACAAACATCAAACTGCATAAAAATATAAATAAAAAATGCTTTAAACACAAGAATAAAAGAACTCTGTTCCTCAAAAATCTCAAAGGAAAATGACATTGTTCACAGACAGAAACAAAGTCCTTTAGCACTCTGCTTACGTTTTGCTGTTGCCTCCAAGGCAGTTCTGCAGAAGGTAGGTGAGCTTTGAGTTACGGTAGGGAACAAAGCTGTCCTAAAGAGATAAAATGATTGGTTGAAATGTCATTAAGACGTTTTTTGTGACAACACACACGACTATAATATTATATAAGGATTATAAAAGAGTATCATATTTCATTTAGTTTACTAAATACCCTTGTATTTAGTACCTTATTGGCCAAAGCAGCAATGACAATGCCCAGGTTAGTGAGGGAGGAGTTGATGGCTGTCATTTCTTTAAAGCGTTCTCCCTGTGACTGACTCTTCTGCACTCGTTCACTGCCAGCCAGGTCCACCAGACACAGTGTGGCTGAAAACAACCACAACACAAACTCCTTATCAAAGACCAAGTTACAGCCTTTACTTTAATAACCAGGCTGTAATACTGCAGTTTTCTCCTTGATATGGTTTAATTTAATTTATTTTTCCACTTTTTAAATTTCAAATTCTCAGGTATCTTTAAAAGGACTTCCTGCCCTCCAAAGAAGTGCAGTTTCAGATGAAGTCATTATAGATGCAGGCCGCATGACAAGATGCTTACACTTGCATTTGGTGCCTCGATCAGCGTTCTCTCCCTCTATGTCTAGCTGGAACACAGAGTGAGAACGAGAAGAGTGATCGTTCATGCAGGTGCGCGCGGTCGAGCGGTTCTGGTTTGCCAACATGATCAGGTTGTGTACCTGAAACACAGAGAAGAACCAAGTACATAACTGACAACAAGTATATGAACAGCCAAACAACACAAACAATAACTAAACAAAACTACAACTGGCAACAATGATAGCAACACTAACTGTTATTGGCGTAAGTTTGGGGTTCAGTTATGGCTTTTGCACACTACCTCATCCTCGTTGTTGACTTTCTGGTAGGTCAGGTTGGTAACTGTGATCTCTGTGTTGGAGACCTTCCTGATGTCATGCTCAGGTCTCTTGTTTGCTTTTCCTGTATACAGAAGATCTCGAAGGGTCTCGTTGTAAATCTCCACAAAGCTGGCAGTGAAGGTGTACTGAAAATAAATACATAAACACAAAAATAGCCTATTAATAAACCACAGAGCAGCCAAAAACAACTACACTAGAAGCAGGGAAAGTTATACCATATTTGAAGGCGCAGTAAATGATTTTCTGAGAAACGCTGCTGAAAATTTAAATCAACAGCCAAACAATTCTGACTATTTGCTAGATGTCTGTTCTGTGTTACAAAATATTGTTTGAACATAACACTCTAGCAGCTAATCACCAATAGGGGGCGCATGAACCAACTTTGTTATTTGGAGGGCAGAGCAATAAAGGGAGGGTGTTTGGGTGTCAAATTTAAATATCAACAGTGTTTCTCAGAAATCGCGACTGCACCTTTAACAACTTCTGAACCAGACTGACACACTAGGCTCTCACACTTGATTGCACGCTCACTTAATTTTGCTACAGACACATGTACCAATTGAAATTCACTGTTGATCTTACCCGCCAGCCTTGTTCACAGAGAACTTTGGCAGACTTGAATATTTGCTGGACAGCACGAGGAATAACTCCCCACGAGTCCTCCTGCTCAGCCCCCTCCATGGTGAAGGTCTTACCGCTGCCAGTCTGGCCATAAGCAAAGCAGCAAACGTTATACCCGTCCAAAGCCGACTGCACCAGCAGGGAAATCTCTTCGAAAACCTCACTTTGAGGAGCATGTGGCCCGAATACACGGTCAAAGCTGAAGTTATAGCTTTTCTGCGTATCGGCTGTGCGACCTGTGTGCGACTGGGGAGGAAAAGGAGGAATTGTAAAGTCTGATCACAAGCGTTCACTGGAAATTACCACAAGTAACACCCACAAAATCTTTAGCGTCTGCGGATGCATTTACCTCCTCCATTTTGGCCAGTGTGAGAGCCTTGTTGTCATGGGCAGGGAGCTGTATATGCAGAATATCAGACTGATTGCCGGTCAGCAGTGGGCGGACCCTACAAAACACCCTGATGTTGCCCTAAAAATGGAGGTTTAAATGTAAACAGATGTTGTATATACACATACGATTCAGTACATGTCTACAGATATCTGGTCATCTCTCACACATGGAAACTTGGTGTTAAACTTTTAAGCTTTAATCTTAGACAAAGATGACAAACCATGCTTTTTTCAAAATATTACAAAACACGTCCAGGTTTTACACAGTATCCTAACTGAACATGTGATTTACAGTGAAGGTGAAAACGTAAAGCGATAAAATCACAGTAATCCTGAATGTATTTGTTTAATATACAAGACTTTATCACTCCTTACTTTGAGTTCCTGAATGGTGTTGTGGAGTTTCCTTCGCTCCATTTCTCCAAGATGAAGCTCTTCTTGTTGACGGGCCACCGTCTCCTCGAGATTCCTGACCATTTCCTGACTCTCCTTCAGACTGTCCTGACAGCGGCCCAGTGCTGAGGTCTGAATGGAGAGCTGAGTCTGAGACGGACAGAGCAACAGTGAAGTTAGATTGTTCACATCTAAACAAGTATCCCCAGGATTATTCCTGGAACAGTGAAAACAACTTCCATTACAAATACGGAAGAAACACTGAACCAACACTGAACCACAGCTTGGGCTTGTATAGATAATTACCTGTACGTTTCGAAGCTCAGACTCCAGATGATCCCGGAGTCCTTCCAAAACCTTGTGCTCCTCAGTTAGCCTGTTGAGATTTTTCTGAAGATCATCTCTCTCCTTGGAGGTCTGCTTCAGGTCATCTCTCACAGTAACCAACTTCTCCAGCTCCTCTTCACAGTCTCTACAACAGGAGGGGTAATATTAGACAAACGCCCACAGAGTTTTGAGTTATTTACTCCATTTCTTAACACACTAACCTGAGGCGCTTTTGGAGAGCATCATTGTGCTCTCTGATTTCAGCCTGACGTTTTTGGGCTTTGGTTATGGAATCTTTCAGATTCTCATTCTCCTGGTTTACAGTTTTTACTTTGCTCTGGTAGTTTTGGACTCTGACTTCCATGTCAGTGACTTTGCCCTTCAGGTCCCATGCTGGCCTTCGCGACACACCTGATCCTGCTAAAGTGGGAAAAAGAAAACTATGGTAAATATCAGTAAACTATCGTATTAAGTTATAAATTGAGATCAGACAGCAGTTTGCACAAAATGATCTTAAATGAACGCTACCTTTAGCAACTGCTGCAACTGTTTTTTTTGGGTCACCTTAACATACAGACAATGTTCATGTTACGTTTATAGATTCTTTATAGACTGACATCTATAATATCCACAGAGCGAAGATTTCAAATACCTCTTGAGGGGGCAACAGCCACTGTTGCAGCAGAAGAACGAAGAGGTTTGACTGGAGGGAAGAAGAATATAAAGAAACAGTAAGTACAGAAGAATATAAAGACTTCATACTCTTTACATTTGCTATAATCCAAAAAATCCATAATGAGATAAATGTTAGTGTTAATTACTAACCAGAAGCTTTGACCGGTACAGGTCGTCTTGGAGGCACAACACTAGCAGCAGTTTTGAACCTCTGAGAAGGATCTGCATCCAGCCTGCGCATTTTCTAAAGAAACGAAGAGATTTTTTACCATATAATTCAAAAATAATGTAGGTGGAATATACATTGAACAAAAAGGGAAAATATTACAGAGTATAAAGTTAATAACAGACCTGTGCGGGTTGTTGTTTTTCCCCTTCCATGCCAGACATATGCGCACGTTTCCCAGACATAACCGGGAGACGGGATGTTGTATTCTGAAAAGCAACCAACATGTGTGTCACTATAATAGACTTTTAGACTATAACAGTTGTAAAGGTGCACGTTGTTTTGTATGCATGACGTCAGAGCTGTAAAGGTGCACGTTGTTTTGTATGCATGACGTCAGAGCTGTAAAGGTGCACGTTGTTTTGCATGCATGACGTCAGAGCTGTAAAGGTGCACGTTGTTTTGCATGCATGACGTCAGAGCTGTAAAGGTGCACGTTGTTTTGTATGCATGACGTCAGAGCTGTAAAGGTGCACGTTGTTTTGTATGCATGACGTCAGAGCTGTAAAGGTGCACGTTGTTTTGTATGCATGACGTCAGAGCTGTAAAGGTGCACGTTGTTTTGTATGCAAGACGTCAGAGCTGTAAAGGTGCACGTTGTTTTGTATGCATGACGTCAGAGCTGTAAAGGTGCACGTTGTTTTGCATGCATGACGTCAGAGCTGTAAAGGTGCACGTTGTTTTGTATGCAAGACGTCAGAGCTGTAAGGGTGCACGTTGTTTTGTATGCATGACGTCAGAGCTGTAAAGGTGCACGTTGTTTTGTATGCATGACGTCAGAGCTGTAAGGGTGCACGTTGTTTTGCATGCATGACATCAGTCTTGTAAGCATCTCTGAATACTTCAGGGATGTACAATCTAGAGTTTTAGTTCAGGAGAAATGCATTTAGCAGTCTAAATCATTTTGTTTTGTGGTGTATAATATTTAATGTTCTGCAGCTACTGAACGTGTTGATTTTGACAGAAACTGAGTCTGTAAGTCCCAATGCATGCCCCAAAGATGGTCTTAATGCGAAATCTTACCTCTTTGTTCATAGATTTCGTTCAGTTTCTTCTTGAAGGCAATCCCACAACAAACACCACACGGTCCAAAACAGTTAATGTTAGCGTTGAAGATTACAAGCAAAAACAAATACACACTCAAATGTACTTTTAAACACCGTTTAAATAAAAGGAAAACTGTGAGTACGAACAGATAAAAAAAAATAAACAGGCGTGGAAACAAGCTCGTGATCGACTCGAAGTCGCTTAACTTTACAAAAACACAGAGATCGGCACAATGAGCATTATTTTGGTACAAGCATAATATAATTACAAAAGCAAACACTTACATTACCGTACGTACTGCTGTATATATATACATTAAAACGACAACACACCTTTAATATAAGAAATTAAGCAATACGATGAAGCGCTTCCCGGCGCGACGCTGTCGGGCAGCCGTTTGGATTTCAAATTGAAAAGATGTTTAATGGCGGTTCCCGCTGCCTTCCTATTGGTCGGAAATGAACCAATCAGTACAAAGCACAGAAAATAAGCCCTTCGTCCCCATGTCCAGGCTCTAAAAAACAAATTATAAAATAATAAAGAATATAGAATAATAAATCTAAACAATGTTTTTGGTTTTGGGACATATGCACAATGTTTAAGTACTGATAGGGCATTAACATCGGCATTAACATAAATTATTTCTTCATTTATTTCTCATTTTATTCTTATTTATTATGTATAACGTGCACATACATCGGCATTTATAAACGCCGGCTTACACACTTTAAACGCGAATATAAAACCGACACGAAGGATTGTTGCAAAAAATAAAAGACCTCACATGCCGGAAGTCGTTCTGGTAGTGCGCTTTTTGTCATGTTGACCTCATTCGCCGGAAGTACCGTCGAGCGGAGTCGGGCAGCCCTTCGAGAGAGAAAAAATTGAAAAAAAAAATTGAGGGAAAAAAATCGGTGAATCCGAGGGGTTCGGGCGGATTTGGACGAAGTTTCCGAACTGTCCCAGCCCGGAGGAGCCCTGGGGGTTGAAAGGGGATCGCCAGCACCGGTAACTAACATAGTTATGAGTCAATTGTGAATTATTTCTCCAAATTTGAGCAACTCAAGCGGGCGCTTCTCCCCCGTCTCGCCAGCCGGAAGTCTGCATGAAGCTGCGTCTCTTTGCATTGGCGTCGACGCTTTTTTTTTCACTCTTCGTTTTTTTATCCTCGACCCTTTTTTTTCTTTTTTTATTTTCTCAGCGAGACTAACCGAGAGAGGGATGGAGGCGCGGGGCATTATTGTTTGCACTCGGAAGTTTCTATGTTGTGTAGTTTTTGACGGGTTGTTTGGCGCGTATGACAAAAGCTGACATTTAAATGGAGGCTTGTTAGGGAAGCTCTGGCATTATTAATCGACTTTTTTTCTTTTGCATCTTTTCAGCTCACCTGTAATTAATACGATTCGTGCAAATTTCGGTAGGCCAGTAGGTTGCAGCGTTAATGGTTTTTGCAGCATATCGCGGATATGTCCACAACCCTGGCAACGCGAATAAAAGGCGTTTTATGCAAGGTTTCGCTTGGAGCCCGTCCCTTGCTTTTATTTTGCGCTCATTCAAAATGAAAGCAAAGATTATAGCGGATATACACGGTAGTTGAGTGGGAGGTTTGCCCATAAACCGACCGCAGTAATTCGGACAGATTTGGCGCAGAATCGCGAGACCGAGTTTGTTTTGACGCTTATTTATAGCGCGCGCCCATGCAAGACATGCAGCCATCGCTCCTTCCCATCTTTAATGCAACAAACAGCAACTACAGCAGACAGCAACAAACTGTGCATTGTGTGCCTGGAAATAAAACGTGAGAGGGTACCAGTGCTGTGATTGTATTCTGCTTTTTTGTTTTTAACTCGGGGAACGTCCACAGTAGACGAGCCTTTTGGTTCTCTGCGTGTCAGCTGAGTTATACACATCCTGCATGCTTTATGATTTCTGACCCAACACACTTTGCCTGTTCTGTGGTACACAATAGGTCACCCACTTTAATATGCCTAAAGTCATATAAGGGCATAGTTGTCAAAAGAATAAAATGCATGACGGCTTGCCGATGCTTTCATAAAAATATACGAATCTCCAAATTTAATAAAGATTGCAGTTAGTAGCCTTGTTGGATTGCGTGGGACGCTTGGGTGTTAAAGTGAATACATTATTGCCCCAGTAAATGCACCTTTAAAAGGCCACACAGAAACATAAAAGACGAGGTGTCATTTCACAACTGTTGCCAAAGGCAGAGTGGGTGTTTTACGAGTTATGTTGCTTTTCAATTTCAGAAATAATGGAAGATTCCCATTTCAACTCATCATACTTTTGGTCTCCCGTTTCAGCAGTACAAGGACAGGTAGACACCTTATTATTGGACTCTCTTGTGCAGTATTATTGTGTCTTTCAGTGAGACACCACGCTAATAGAGCATCATCTAATAATCAAAACAAACAAGCATAGCAGTCCAGGATGGCTAACACCAGCCATGCACTGAACCATGTGAACTCTGGAACCCGTGCACAAGTTGTTAGAAAAAAAAAATAACCCTTCCCTCTCTCCTTCTCTCCCCTTCATCATCTGCATTCATCTCTCAATCTATCCTTTTTTATTTTTCTCCAATCCCTTTGTTTTCCACCCATTCGCCCCCTCCGTGATTTAGATTGAGAATGCCATGTTTCTGAATAAGATGAAAGAGCACCTTGGGCCGGAGAAAAGCGGCTCGTTTCCACACTCATCGGTGGCGCACTACCCGACGGCCGTGTTGACGGTTCCGGGCCCGGTGGCCATGGATGTGGGAGCTGTGGGACGGGTGCCCAAACAAGAGGGAGGAGGGGGAGGCACTGGAGGTGGGGCAGTAGGGGGACAAATGGGGGGTGTGGGAGCACATCTGCATCCTCCTCACACGTCCCAAAACATCACTGTGGTGCCCGTCCCGTCCACTGGCATCATGACAGCGGGTGGGTGTTTAGAAAAAATGGATTAAAAATAACTGTTACTGAAATTGTAAAGACCCTATGATGATCAGAGATGATTATATGTGTCTGTGTTCTTAGAAAAGAAAGAAATTATATGGTAACTGCCAAAATATCTGATACATCATGTCTGATAATCCCTGTCTAAAATATCAGATAATCAATATCAGATAAATTAAGCATTTCATGATGGGAGTATAGGATGTCTTCAATACAAGTAAAAATAAAACCAAAACAGAAGTACAATTTTGACATAAATGTAAATTTCAATGATGTTTACTCTCAACTCCAGCTGTCTCTTTAGCTGTGTGCTGTAATGTATTAGAGGATTGTGTATTTGTTACTGCTGACTGTCATGTATTTTCTCTCCACTTTTTTATCCCTCTCTCTCCTTTGTCTCTCTCTTATTTCTCTTTCTTCTCTCTCTCCTGTTCTCTCTCAGCTGGTCTGGTGATCACCACTCCTCCAGGCACACTGGTCACTCCTCCTGCTTCCTCTCAGTCTTTTGTGTCGGGACCACCCACCACGACCATGATTGTGTCGGCATTACATCCATCAAACACAGGTACACACCTCCACTCATCTGCTGCTGTATTCACATGCCATACACACTTTGTACATATATCACAGATTCACAGAAACATATAGAATGACTATTGACATACTCTTCACGCTGTTGGATGCATACAAATTATTTTGTTAATAATAACAAAATAATTACATATAATTACAGCAAAACATACCAAGGTGCATTTATGTAACTAATATTGCACAAATAAAGATTTAGGGATAATTACAAACAACATGTAATTAGTAGCTTATTTTATTCATCAGACTGTTATTGGAATGTTTACATAAAATGTGTAAAATAATAAGTAAGTTTTATAGTTTTGTAACTCTATACACAATCCTACAAGCTTCTAATGAAGAGATTTTTGTCTTGTTTTAAGTAGAGAGAGGAGGGTTGACTAGTTGGTTATGAGGTCAGCTAGTTTTCTAGTTAATGTAGGTTATCTTTAATAAAACTGGGTGAATCAGAGAAGTGCTGTGAGTCCTCAGAATCAAGATTAACAACCACTGATTCATTATAAGCTAATACCATACCATTACAGTATATTTACCATCAAAGCTGGTGTAGTTGCATTTGTTTCTTCACTTTTGCTGTCTGGAACAGTGGACATGTGTGATCTTAAATGCGCTAAAGGAAGTGAACGTGATTGTGGGAGGGATAAACTGATGGATGATAGATGGAGGGAGGGAAGGATGGGACAGCAGCTCTAGATGTTGAGAATGTTCTGCTCTTTTCTATCAGAGGCTGGCCTGCCCCCCTCCCTCTATCTCCAGAGCCAGTGTGAGTATAACATCACACATACATTTTTAATGAGTAGAAGCAGTGAATGACACCTTCCACTGAAGCGAAGTCACATTGTTAGTCATTTTACACTTTACAATAGGGTTCTATTTGTTAACATAACATTAGTTAACTACCTTAGTTAACATGAACTACCAATAACACCAATACAACATTTATTAATCTTAACATTAATTTCAACATCTACTAATGCATTTTTTAAATCTAAACTTAAAATCAAAAGTTAACGTATCTTTGTTGAACTGGCGTAAACGATTATTGGACTTGATGTAATTTTTTTGTGCCTTAACTAACATTAACAATGACTAATAAATGCTGAAAATATATTTTTTATTGTTAGTTGTTAGCTGATGCATTAGCGAATAGAACCTTATTGTAAAGCATTACCTGTGCCTCATTAGAAATTTAGTGGCTGCAAACCTAGTTTAGAAATTCTAGTTTAGAAGTGATTAGTTGAGAAAACTGCAATGGTTTGAGGTAGACTCACACAGCACATAATGCACAGCTATATAATAAATATCACATTGATCTTGTCATTGTCTTTTGTTCTTCCAAACAGATAAGAAGGAGGATGGCAGTATTCCACCCGCTGTGGTCATGACATCACCCTCAAAGCGCGGCAGGAAGAAGAAGTCCATGATGCCGAGAGCAGTTCCTGTGTCAGCCCACACACTCACCACAGGAAGTGATGCGCTGATTCTGGCCCACCTGGCTGCCGGGGCACAGGTGAGACGCTGCAGAGGTGTCGTAACAATCTTTACTTCCATATAAATAATTTTTATTTTGATTATTTTACGAAAACCCAGAACTGAGCCTTTCGGATTAGTGGTAGAACTATTGTTATCAAATAAACTTATTTGTTATAAATGAGCTGAAACCTTCATAGAGTTGAGATGTTACATTGTGTTATCTTTTTATTTGTTTGTTTGTTTATTTGTTTAAAAATGAAGTCAAAACATTGTCATAATGCAAAATCTAAACACAAGGTTAAGAGAACAAATCCTTCAAAGAAATCTCTAAAGGTCTGAAGGTGTTGATTGGTGAATAAGTCAGGTTTACTGGTTCTGAGCTGCTAACTGACCTCTGAACTTTCTACAGCACAACACAAGTGACCCGTATGACCTCTCCAATGATGAAGATGAGCATCCAGGCAAAGATGGGAGCAAATCCTACAGGTATGTATATTAACAAGAAACAAACATTTATTTATTTATTTGCTATACATTATTTTATGAAGATTAGCATACACTCTGTTTTCTCTAATTATTTCACTTCAGGTGCCGGATGTGTGCAGTGACTTTCTTCAGTAAATCAGACATGCAGATTCATGCCAAGTCTCACACAGAGGCGAAACCACACAAGTGTCCTCACTGCTCCAAATCTTTCGCCAACTCCAGCTACCTGGCCCAGCACATCCGCATCCACAGCGGAGCCAAACCCTACACATGCTCCTACTGCCAGAAAACCTTCAGACAGCTCAGTCACTTACAGCAGCACACACGGTACTGCACACAATACATACATGTGTGTTTGTGTTTCATTTGATGGAAGATATCACTACACCTGCTGAGGGATGGACCTAAGTCTTAGCAGCATTTTGCTGACTTGCCGGAGATTAGCTTGTTTCTCTTTCATTTCTTCAGTCTGTTGTCCACCTAATACCTCCCTTTTCTATCCGACCTTAATGTGGTGACATGTGGCTTATACACATACATATATAGGCCACCAATTTAAAGCTGCAGTGTGTAACCTTTTTGGGTTAAAAATGAACAAAAATCAGTTATTGAGCAAGTACATGACAGATCAGTGTTCAAACCAACCTCCTTTCCCCCCCCCCAAATCACAACAGCAAATTTATATTAATGATTTAAAATTTGAGTTGTCGGGTTTGGATGTCAGTTTGGCTTTATTTGACTTCAACATACATAATGAAGAGGATGTAAAATAACCTGCAATTTTATGTTTCAAACAGAGATGGCAATAGAGAGGCAGAAGTTACGGATTGCAGCTTTAAACTAAACAGTATTATCTCTGGAGGTGGGATGAGAGCTTTGTTCATCATCTCATGCTAATCTAATCAGTCCAGTGCTTGTCTTATTTCTTTCCACAAACATCTCATTTTTCTGTTCTGTGTTGTTTTTTTATTTAGTTTTTGTGGCACACTTTAGGTCTCTTAATTTGCTGTTGTATTCTATATTATGTATTTTCACAACAATTGTAAAGCACATTGTAATGTTCATTATATAAACTGCACTGTCACTGGTTTGGCTGCTGGGTGTAAACTTCAGTTTAAGTGGAAATACAGTGTGTCCGTTCCAGAGGACATATAGTGCTTTACATCTCAGTTGGTTTTATACTGTCTCCTTTTCTCTCCATTTACGTCTGTTGTGTTTGGACCATTATCTGTGGTTCTTCTCTATATTGTTTGGGTTGTGTGTTCTCCTCTTCCTCTCATTACTGTCATTTTGGTGCCTTTATGTTTGTCAGGAATAAGTCTGTAGTTATTTCTCACTCTGTTAATCTTGATTCTCCATGTTCTTTTCATCTGTTTGTTTAATAATGAGGCTTCATTCCGCGCTGGTTATAATGGCTTTGGGACAGTTTCATATGACCCTGTACACCACACTGTAGGTAGGGAGAGGGAGGGGAAAAGGAAGAGGGTAAAAGAGAGAGAATGAGAGAGAGAGAGAGAGGATGAAACCATTGTGCCTTGTGTTTTTGTGTGCTGCGTTTCGTAACTCAGACACAACAGAGCACACTGCTATAAACATGAAACCTACAACACGTTTTTCAATACGATCATGATTTGATCCATGTAGGGTTCATTTATTGGTGCTAATAAATCTCTCTCTTTGTTTTTCTCTCTCCACCCCCTTCCCTTCATCCTTGTTAGAAACCACACAGAGGGCAAACCACACAAGTGTCCTCACTGCTCCAAATCCTTCGCCAACTCCAGCTACCTGTCCCAGCACATCCGCATCCACAGCGGAGCCAAACCCTACACATGCTCCTACTGCCAGAAAACCTTCAGACAGCTCAGTCACTTACAGCAGCACAACAGGTAACACACAGGGATAGACAGAACCAGCCCCCACATGTCTTTCTCTTTTCCTCCTCTGTTGTCTGTCATGCTAGGCTTCCTACAAACCCTGTTTGTGGTTGTTTTGACAATGCAGAATGAAAATATGATGAAATGTGTAAAGTTAGATCCCAGATTTGTAGTTAATTACATCTGTGTTATTTTAAAGGATTCATACTGGTGATCGGCCATATAAGTGTGTCCATCCTGGCTGTGAGAAAGCTTTCACCCAACTTTCTAACCTCCAGGTAATGGTATCTTCATCTGTGGTTCAGTAAGCTTGAGCCATCGGTTGTAACTGAATCCACTGAGGCCATTCACACAGAACATGTCCTTGCATCTAAAACTGAGACGGAGCGCTCAGGAATGGAAACACGAGTCTCGAGATGTGCTTTTGAGACGTGATGTAATAACAAAAAACAGGAATAACCGAACGGCAGAATAGATAGACACCATTTTTGGCATGGAACAATGTGCTGTGCTGCGCTGCCTGTAAAATTTCAAATTATTTCAATTTGATCCAGCATCTTAAAAATGAGGCGCTCATGCAAGATGCTATAAAAGACGTGAGCACAACAGTCGCATACGTCTGTCTAGTGCATTTATGTAAATAAACAAGGGACAAGTTGCACAGTGGAATGGAAAAACATGTTATGTGTGAACGGCTTGAACTGGCTGACTACAATGGTATTGTTGGTAGAGTTTAGTTAGTTAAACTAATCAATTACACCACCACTAATTGTTTTCCAGTCTCATCGAAGACAGCACAACAAGGACAAGCCATACAAATGTCACAATTGTAATCGTGGTTACACGGATGCAACCAGCCTGGAGGTTCACTTGTCTACACATACCGTGAAACATGCCAAACTCTACTCCTGTGGTCTCTGCAACCGAGCCTACACATCTGTAAGAATCGTCTTATTAAACTGGACATAAGATTGTTGGAGATGATAGATGGTTTGTTGGAGAGAGCAAAGCAGGGCATAGAACAGGAAGTTTACTGATGCATGCTGCTGCAACTGCAACCACTTTCATACTTCTAACTTCACTTAAAAGCTTCTAAATATTTCTTGTGTTAATTTTGTTTTAGGAGACATATCTAATGAAACACATGCGCAAACACAACCCAGATACTCTGACTGTGGCGGCTGCAGTGGCTGCACAGCAGCAAGCCCAGCAGGGCCAAAACCCAGGTCAGCCCACAGGTGGAGGAAGTGGCAGGGGTCGGGGGCGGAACAGAGGGGGCGGAGCTACAGCTGCAGGACCGGCAGCTCAAGTGCAGACCAACCCCACCCCACCAACCAGTTACTCCGTCACAGAGGGAATTCCTTGCCCTTTTGACCTGCATCAGTACAAGACCGTCTCTGCTGGAGAGATCCAGTACAAGCCTGTCAGCGTGGCTGACCTGACGGCCCACAAAGACCTCTGTCTCACCGTCTCCACCTCCGCCATCCAGGTGGAGCACATGAACTCATAGAGGAATTCAAAGAGAATGAATGAAAGGGTGACAAGACATTGGCCATGGGATGGAAATGAAATCACTGCCTTTGGGGGGGAAGCAGGAATTCCAAATATGGATATAGGCAGGTTTGCCGATGGGGGACTCCGATACGATAAAGTGTAAGCTGTTAAAAAACGTCTTTCTGAAGACTTGCTCTGCAGTGTCACAATTACAGGCCTTGAGCTTTCATGACAGCTTTCTTCAATGATCATTTCTGTAATAACACTGAGATGTTCTACGTTGAGAATCAAAACTTACCAAGATTACATTTGCATTAGCATTTATGCATTTAGCAGACACTTTTATCCAAAGCGACTTTCAGTACATTCAAGCTATACATATCAGTATGTGTGTTCACTGGGGATCAAAACTCTGTGACGTCATTAACTACAAGTGAGCGCCAAACAATTTTGTGTTTTAAAACATGATGGGTACAACAAGTTTACACTTAGTAAAGTATTCCATAAGCAAGAACGATGCTTGTATACCTTGTATATCTGATTTGAAACACACTTCAAATTCGAACCATTTCACCATTTCAAGCTGTTATGAAGTGTTAATGCCTTTTATGACACTGCTTTGCTGGCCTCTTGATTGACATTTCAAGAGACAGTACAAATGGAAAGAGGCGGCCGAGTTATAGACTGCACTAAAGGGGAGAAGGATAAATCAGAAGCTAAAGCTTATATGGAAGATGGCACTTAAATGATTTTTTATTCATTGTTTGTTTTTTGTCATCACATTTTAGCCATTTATCACATGTATGTATTTTTCTATTGTCCGTCCGTGTGTGTGTGTGCGTGTGTGTGTGTGTGTGTGGTACGTTTGAAAGCGCATGTAAGAGAACGTTCAAGGAAAGAGAGGCTTGTGTGAAAACATCTATAAAGTTTTTTTAAGCTTCATTTTTTTTTAAACCTTAAGAGTTATTATTATTAAACCTCAGTTATTTTATATTCTCTTGATCCTCTCTGCAAAGTCTTTCTGCTAAGAAAGTGAGATTAAAACAACTTGGTTACCAGGTACTATTTAGTAGTTTTAAAGCTTTAACACCAACTATTGTAGTATTTGTTCTTTTTATGCAATTACTACCATCATTATCCGTGGGAGTTACTGTGTGTGTGTGTGTATAAAGACATGTTTGTTCTTAAAAGGGAAGGATTGTTTTCTGGTCCAGTTAAAGTATGATTTTTAATGTATCAAAGGCAACATTGGTGATCAGAGTATGGGATATTGACATATTCCTAAACCATCCAATCACTGACCTCCATGCTGCTATCTGTGTCCAGTAAGTAGCCAGGTGATTGGCTGGTCATCCATGTATAATCCTTGTAACGCATTTTGTCTTTGAAAAATACACAGTTCTCAATATTATTATTAGTGTTACTTCTGTCACTCCTAATACTTATTGTTAACTAATCTTTAAGATGACTTTGCTGTATAGATCAACACTCATTCATCTGGCGTAACCGTTTCTCCTTATATGAACAATAAAAAAGTGAAACATTTCATCGGGAGCATTCATGTTGTTTTCAGAGATAATGACAATGACAACATATTGCTATGAGCCTTTATATCCTTTATACTATAAATTGTTATATTTTTGAAAAACTGTGGTGTAAAATTATATTTTTTTACATGTGTATATATTTGTTCTGATTTAGTGAACAACAGGTATTCATGTTTAAAAAAAATAGCCTTTTATGACTTTGTTTTATATATATATATATATATAATAAACAATTTGTTTATTCAGACGTCACGGTATTTAGCCAATCCGCTGTTGTTACCGGGCAGATTACGCAAAACAGATCGCAGGCATTAAAAACGACGGAACCTCAGCAAATTAAAATCTTGCTGTGCTCAAAATCAACATGTAATATTTAAGTCTGGATTGTGTTTTGCATGGTGAATGTTTTTTGTGTTTTTAATCTTTAATTGTACGCTTTTCAGGAAATGTGTAGGAATGTGCCTCAGGAAAAGCGCGGGAAAACAGCGGTTGCGGACATTGAACCGATGAGGTGAAGTATAGCTACTACAAAAATATAGAAAAGTATAGCTACTACAAAAATATAGAAAAGTATAGCTACTACAAAAATATAAGTACAAGTATAGCTACTACAAAAATATAGAAAAGTATAGCTACTACAAAAATATAGAAAAGTATAGCTACTACAAAAATATAAGTACAAGTATAGCTACTACAAAAATATAGAAAAGTATAGCTACTACAAAAATATAGAAAAGTATAGCTACTACAAAAATATAAGTACAAGTATAGCTACTACAAAAATAAAGAAAAGTATAGCTACTACAAAAATATAAGTACAAGCATAGCTACTACAAAAATATAGAAAAGTATAGCTACTACAAAAATATAGAAAAGTATAGCTACTACAAAAATATAAGTAAAAGTATAGCTACTACAAAAATATAGAAAAGTATAGCTACTACAAAAATATAGAAAAGTATAGCTACTACAAAAATATAAGTACAAGTATAGCTACTACAAAAATAAAGAAAAGTATAGCTACTACAAAATATAAAGAAGCTACAAAAATATAGCTACTACAAAAATTGAAAAGTTATATACAAAATCAAATATAGAATCTAAAATAAGTACAAAAAGCATAGCTACTACAAAATTAAAATATAGAAAAGTATAGCTACTACAAAAATATAGAAAAGTATAGCTACTACAAAAATATAAGTACAAGTATAGCTACTACAAAAATATAGAAAAGTATAGCTACTACAAAAATATAAGTACAAGTATAGCTACTACAAAAATATAGAAAAGTATAGCTACTACAAAAATATGGAAAAGTATAGCTACTACAAAAATATAGAAAAGTATAGCTACTACAAAAATATAGACAAAAGTATAAGTACAAGTATAGCTACTACAAAAATATAGAAAAAAGTATAGCTACTACAAAAATATAGAAAAGTATAGCTACTACAAAAATATAGAAAAGTATAGCTACTACAAAAATATAGAAAAGTATAGCTACCACAAAAATATAAGTACAAGTATGGCTACTACAAAAATATAGAAAAGTATAGCTACTACAAAAATATAGAAAAGTATACATTAACATTTCTGTCAATGTACACGAAAATCTCTTCACAGGTTGTGGAGTGACCGACAATTCACAGGTTTTTGCATTTCATGTCTTAAAACACGTTTTTAAAACGTAAACTGCACAAACATCCTTTGCTTCAAATTTTTATTGTTGGGAGGTTAGTTTTAAGGCATCATAGGCACAAATAGAGTACAGTGTAGAATACCCTTCATAGTACAGTGGTTTCGGTTTGTTAGTCTTTGCATGCATTAGAGTGGATGAAATCATAACATTTGAACATTTGTTTACCTGGAGACAAATACGAATGTTTCTCAACACACTATCATAGCAGCAATTGCCTACACAGCATAATATTAGGTCTAGCTAGTGCCCTGGCACACTATATTTGTCTAAATATTACTGTATAGGCCTAAGTAAGATAATGAAGTGTATTCTGTCCAGCAATAGTAAATGGACAGGCCGTCATCTTTGCCCATTAAGTGAAATACCGTATCTTAGAATATAAAATATTAGTTATAATATTAGAAGATCGTGAAAGCAAATATAAAAGGTATCATAAATAAGTGGTTAGTTCAGTTTGAATTGCATACAACATTTGTAAAGACTAATGTACTCTAAATTTTACACGCATCACTGTTGACAATGTCATAATGTTATCAGTTATTATTAAGTGACAAATAGTATGTCATAGTGCTCATAAAGACTAAACAGTTAACACACACAGCTTAAACACAATACTGACATATAAACAACAGAAACGTCCTACAGCATAAATATATATTAAAACACATTGGTGAAGAAATGAGAGGTATATCCTTTTTAACTCCCAAAAACAGATGACACAGCAGCAGTTATTCCCTGCCATCAACACACAACGTGGCAAAAGCTTATAAATGCTTGTTTCTCTACATTAATCCCTTATGCTACTGTGGCTTCCAGAACAAGAAGTCATGGAAAAGTCAAATGTAACTAAACAGTCTTAGTACACGGTTACTTTTTAAATAGTTTTTAAAAGAACTAAAGGTTAGTGTAAGGTTTTATAAGGCTGTAGTGTCTAATGCCGTTCAGCATATCTTTCGATGGAGATGAAGACATCGGGTTAAAAAATATTAAGAACAGCATTCTTTTGTACACTTTTAGGTTAAAATGCACTTTGGGTTTTGGCAGCAAGGCAGGCCGTGGTAGTAGACAGACTCATGATATAGCAAGAACATTATTTTGATTGTAAGGCATGCATACAGTAAAAAACGGTTGTATTTGGAGAAGTGGTGGGTTCAACCAGTGTGAGCCACCTAAAGGGGGAAAAAAATTATTCTGGGTCACTCATGCATGCAAGTACACTACATATTTAGGCAAATAAAGTAGCGATTGTAGATTTGCTTTTATCTACATGTGTATTTACTTGGGAGATGTTGACCCCGGTCAGCTTCTCGATAGTTTCTGGCAGTTTGGTCATGATATCCAGCACTTCACCTGTCAGCTTGGCGGCACCAACCTCTGAACCTCCACTGGAAACCATGGTGACCTTATTGGTAGCTGACAGAGGTTTACTGATCTCCTCTGCTATCTAGTGTTGGACAGAAAAAAAACCCAGTTCAATACAAACCATCAATACAAAGAACTGCAGCCTGGAGATCTCCAATTGGGGGCGAGGACACTCCGAAACGGGGTGGGAGCTCCAAAATGGGGTGTGACTTCCACCTATTATCAGATAGACATGACACAGCTACACAAACAGAGACCGAAACACTTACTCAGACACACAGTCTCACCAGAGGCAGTTTCTCCAGAAGCATGTCCACCATTGCTCCTTCCTTGTACTCCTGGAAAGCCTGAGCCTTTTTCGCCATCTGCTCTGCCTCAGCACGGCCTTTAGCCTCCACAGCGTATGCTTCCGCCTCTCCTCTCATCTGATCACAACATCTAACTGAATACAACTGAAATGCATCTGCAGACATATATCTGAGTGCCATATCTCTGCTAATGCTCTGTGATGTTACTTGTGAACATTGTGTAACCTGAACAATTCTGACTGATCACTTACTCTTATGGATTCGGCCTCGGCTTCTGCCTCCATAATGAGCTGAAGACTGTTGAAGAGCACAAAATGGCCAGATGGTGTCAGAGAGGGGGGTCTCAATCCATGTTTACCTACTCCAACACACCTGCCTGGATGTTTCCTTGACTAGACCTTGATTAGCTTCCTCAGATGTGGTTCATTAGGGTTGGAGCTAAACTCTGCAGCTTTGTGGACCTTGTTGGAGACCTCTGATATGTATAATATTTCTTGTCCACACAAGTTAACAAACAGTATAAAATAAACAGTTAACTGAATAAACATGCATCTCACCGTTCAGCTTCCGCTAGCTTCTCCAGCCGAAAGCGCTCTGCCTCCGCTGGTTTCTTGACTTTAGCCTCCAGTTCTTTCTCCTTGCGTATGATCTCCTGTTCCTGCAGCATGATTTGCTGTGTGCGCTCCACCACCTGCACCTGCATCTTCTCCTCCTCGATACGCTGCTTCGTCTTTGCCACCTATTTTAAGAGTCATACAGTAGGACCTCTCTTCTGCTGTGGACCATCTCATATTGCTTCATGTGTAATACTTTTTCACCCTTTACCTGTAAGCTGATGCTTAAATAGTTAACCCCAACGGAGTTACACTGAAGCCCAAAAAAGTTCAGCCTTACCAAAGGCTTGGTTGTAGATTTACCTGTAGCTGGTAGGCCATTTCAGACTCAGCGTTTTTGGTGTTGACCTCAGTGTCGTAGGCGGCCTTCTTCAGCTCGTAGTCTCTCTGAGCCTTAGCCATCTGAATCTCATTCATGTACTGAGCAGAGACCTTCTCCTGTACCGCATGGGCCTCCTGTAGGCAGCAATGAAAGAATGAGTAATGTGAGACAACATAAATACAACATCAGAACAAGCATTGGAGAGAGTTAGACTGACACAACAGAGAGAACTCTAACCCTGATTACTGCATCTCTTTTGTTCATGGCCTCGCCAATGCGAGCATCTTTCTGCACCTGTGCCGTACGGGCTTTTCCTAATGAGTGCAGGTAATCCTGAAAGAAAGAGCGATTTAGGGATCATGCAGATCCGTAGTTACACTTTTAAAGCATTTGTGAAAACATTCTTAGTTTATTTAAGGAATAATTAACACGGTAATGCAGTTGGGCCTAACAGACCTGGTCATCGTGGACATCTTTAAGTGTGTAGCTGACCACACTGATGCCCATGTTAACAAGGTCAGAAGAGGCCACCTTGAACACCTGGTCAGAGAACTTCATACGATCTTTGTAGATCTCCTAAAAACAAACACAAAGCTAATAATATTCAAGCTAAAATGCTAATTGGAACTGCAGATTTTTGTATACTTGATTAATCTAGATCAGCATCTAAAGATTTATCATTTTAACTTATGTTATGTGGCCATTTGCAAGATAAACACGAATTGTAAGCATGCACTTACCTCCACAGTCAAGTGAGCAATAATGGCTCTCTGGTGGCCCTCCAGTGTTTCCAACGCGATCTGGGCAATTTCACCCTCTGATTTTCCCATGAACATCTGACACGCTGCAGCCAACATCTGCTTATTCTGTCCTTGAATCTTCATCTGTAAAATCGATTTGAAAGAAGAAATATTACATATTTTTGTAATCTTTTGTTTGTCACATAATCATTTTGTGTCCCATTCTATGATTTCCAGATTTTCAAAAACCTATGAAAGGTTGTTTTTAGAAAAGTGTAGGAAACCTGTGCAATGCCTGTGACAGAAATTGGCACTCCATGACGTGTGTAGACTTTATCACTCTTTACATTCAGTGTCAGAGTGTTTAAAGAGATCCTGTGACAGGAGAATGAAAATGAATGGATTCATTTAAAAATTATAATCACATGAAAATATGCAAACACAAAGAAAATAATAATACCTTTGAATCTTTTGAAAACATGGAATAACAAAGACTCTTCCACCAGAGATCATGAGTGGCGGAGAGCGCCACAAACCTGGGACAGGTATGACATCACATGATTACTTGCTTTACATGATTTCTGCTGAAAATGCATCTGATAAAATGAAGATGTTTAGTCTTACCTGACACCACCATTGCCTCATTAGGACCGCAGGTGTGAAACATGTCTACACTAAAACAAACCACTGTGTGAATTGAGAAAAACAGGTTTACAATTACTCAGAGGAATTATAAACATGCAACTAATACTACTAATAGGTAAACTAATGTTTTATTTTTAAAATACACGATATCTTTCATTCTCATAAACCCACCCATGTCTTAAAGTGGTATTGATTGACTGAGAAACTGATCTAGTCTTGACTTTAAAGAGTAAATATCGCCTCTCTGTCTCGCTTTTTGTTTTATAGTTAAACGTGTTCGTTCCTTTTCCATGGTGAGATTTTAATTGTACATCATCGACTCTTTTTTTCTAATACCGCATTATAATAACACTGTCCCGTTATAATAACGCTGTCCCGTTATAATAACAATGTCCCGTTATAATAACGCTATCCCGTTATAATAACAATGTCCCGTTATAATAACGCTGTCCCGTTATAATAACAATGTCCCGTTATAATAACGCTATCCCGTTATAACAACACTGGCATTATTATAGGATTAAAACATAAAATAGTATCAATCATCTAAACCTGCATTTAATGCATTGAAAATAGCATGCAACTAATTGACTATAAATGAGTTTTATTGGACAGTGACGGGAATGGATGCGGTGTTTACGCTTATCACGTCAACGCAAAACCGCTGCAGAATAAAATATTACGGTGATTATAAGAAGATGCTTACCGTATTAAAGTATTAAAGTTGAAGATGGCGAAAGATTTGTTTTATTTCAAGCGTATAAGATACAGACCCTGTAACCAGCAGGCTGTGCGATAGGGATGCGCCCCGCCCGGACTCTGAGCACTGGCGCCACCTAGTGGTGAGATAGAAAACCTTTCTTGCACTCTGATAATGTCTTGTTTTTTAGAAGACAACCGATTAGGTCCACATTAAATAGTGCCTAATTGTCCTATACTTCATTTAACTTGTTCAAATGGTCACTCTAGACCGTCTAATATACGACTGTACTCAGCAATCGATAGGCGAGACGATGTTACCGGAAATGAACGACTGTAACCGAGCGCAGCCGAAGCCTTTCAGATAACGCCGATTTGTAAAAGCACAGAAGTGGCAGGCTGAGAGGGCGCAAGAGGGCTCAGAAAATAAGAGAAAGAGGAAATAAAAATCATCATTTTATATCAGAGCACGTCTTCGTTTAACTTCACAATCGCTTTTGCTCGTTTGGATTATATATGCAAAGGTAACTATGACACTTTACGGCACCGAATGGCTTTAATGGTCGGGGTCCGTCACATAAGACAGGAGGGAAATGATGGAGGTTTGTCGTTAAGTGTTTCTCATACGGTTTTCACACACGATCAGGAGCGAGTTTTTGTTGATGATGCGAATCAAGATCCAGTCAGTGTGGGAACAGCCATGAAAGTGATGCGTACCATTTAATCCTCTTTCAATAGAGGCCAAAGTGTAGGGAAACTTAACACTGAGATATTTTAATTTATGCTTGTAGGGAAATTGGGAATGCTTATTGCTTATTTTGCAATAGATTATTATTGCAAAGATTGTTTGGAAAAGAATTCGTAACAAGAGAAAACATCGACTTATTCATTGGCTTCCCACTGAATGGGATATAATATACAAAAGACACACTGCTCTGAAACACTCAGTGCTTTTCATTATAATGCTTTTATTAATGTAATGTCACAATCGACAACCCCGTTTAATTCAGAGCTTTGTCTGTCGTTTAATATGCAGCATGGCCAAGAACCGGTGGTCCCCGTTATGTCATTTCAGTATGTTTGTCTATTTGTGTGTGTAGCAGGTAAAGAAGCCTTTTTTTCTTAGTATTCACAATGTAATGCTGGTTTTCAGCACATCAGAGGACATTCATATGGGTTTGTAATGTTGCATCTCCAGCAGAGGAGCGCGGCGCACCCTTGTCGCATCAGCGGGGCCGCTTCGGGTCATTTCGGGGCGCATCGGGTCGTTTCGGGGCGCACCGGGTATGTAAGTGCCGGATGGGCATTTTCTGCACACCTGGGTTTCGGTCCTGCAACCCATTAAGCCGGTCGTTGTGTGGGAGTCTGCATCATCAGAGTCCGCCGTTTAAACACATGCACTGGAGTCTTTAGTGTCACATCGCCCCGTTACACCGTCATTAGGTTTGAGTCCAACATGTTTGTACATCGACATCGACATCGATTGTTATTAAATGCGCCTATTAAAATAAAAGCAGCAGATGCTGTTCGTATTCATGCTGAGATGCTCATGTCTGATTCACTAAGAGAGCAGAGAGTACCCTGGCAAAGAATGAGAACAAAGCAGAGCTCTCTCTCTCTCTCCTCTCTCTCTCTCTCTCTCTCTCTCTCTCTCTCTCTCTCTCCTTGTCCTGCTTATTAAGAAATTGAGGCCGTGATTATTGTCTCATGCTCCTGTAGATGAGCTGTACAGGTTGAATGAGATAAATAACTGGAGCGACGTAACAGAGAGACAGATCTGAGCTCTGAATTTTGTGGGGTTCTGGCAGGAGTTGGACTGTCAGCAGCCTTCAGTCTGGGCGAGCAGTCCTGCTCTCCACAGGATCTCGTGCCCCTGCGGTCAGTGTCCCACTCAAAGCTTCTGTTTGAGAGACAGCCAGAGAATCACCTCCCTTCATCTGATCCACTGTGTCTTACAGAGAGCTGAGTCTCTCTGTCATGCTGCACAGTTTTCACCAGCAATATCTGCTCTGTGCTGGATTCAGTCTGCATTAATGATTCACGATCAGGCCTTTTGTTAGACTAAGTTAGTCTTACTGTCGTCTTTGAATCAGTTTTGAAATTCTAAATTCTGTCATTTTTCTAATAGACCTTTTCACTTTTCCCTACACTCTTAAAAAAGGTGCTTCATGATACCATAGAAGAACCATTTTTGGCTGTATGGTTCCCTAAAGAACTTTTAACATCTACAGAACCTTTCTGTGTCAGAATCTTCTTTGTAGGGGAAATAGGTTCTCTATGCTATAAAAAGGTAAGAAAGAAATGGTTCTTCTAAGAACTTTGACTGAATGTTTCTTTAGGGAACCAGAAATGTTTTTTTAATGACATCGCTGTGAAGAACCTATGTTTTTAAGTGTGTATACTAAACACATAGCTATATATAAAATTATATAAAGTATAAAGTTATATATACAAAGTTGTATTTCTTCTTATATATTCCAATTTATAGGGTTGGATTGCTCTGAAGTGTCACATAATACTTTTCATCACACGTTAAGTTACAATGTTCACATTTACATGTACAATGGTACATTATGTTTTCACAGATATCCATCCAAAATGGGTCTTACATGTGTGATCATCATTAGCACACTCCTGTGTTCAGGTAAGAGTTTAAAGCTTTTAAAGGGTTAATTCACTTCAGAATGTGAAATCTGTCTGAAATCATTTACTCACCCACTGTCATGTAATAAAAGAGAATTGATTTATTGATTTCTCTAATAGGAAACAGAAAACAATCTTAGTGTTGATCTTGTACATAGATCACGTAAATATCAACAGCTTTTCATTTGGATTTTACTTGTAATTAGCGCAGCATAATTATTTTACTTGTAGCGTAAATATTCATAAGAAAGTGAATAGTTAGCAGTATGACGTGGCAATATTCCAGATATTCTTTTAATAGTTTGTGCTGTAGCGAGGGAAACCTGCATATTTATCCCTGATCTCATTCACTTATTAACACATTTTTGTTAGCATATGGCGTATATTTTGGGAGCTGTACATGCAGACCATTAGAATTATAAAAGCTTGAGTTGTCTGTTCTCTCTTTTGTTTTTAAAGTGTTTTGAGGTTTTCAAGGCAGAGTGAGACTCTTAGTTTAAGTTTCAAGTTTTCCAAAAAGTTACAGATTGCAGCTTAAAAATTGTAAATTGATAAAATAGCCAGGCATCAAACATGTAATGAAAATTGTGCAAATCTCCTTGCTTGTCTCCTTTGACTGCTGATTTCCAAGTTCAGCACGACTCCATTTCTGAGAGCTGTTTGGGTGAATTCATTGCCATTTTGCAGCCATTATATTGACAAGCTAAATTTGATCTAATAGGAACTTGATCAGTGAGCAGAAATTAAAGCTCAGATTGCTGGAGACATTTTAAACTGTCTGAGTTCATTTGAAATTATATGCAGAAGAGGCTTTTAAAATGTGATATTTGCAGGTTGCAAATATTCTTGTCAAACTCTTTTAAACTTGTCTGTATCTTGCTTTCTTTTTTCAGTTTGGTCATCAACCATTAAAGGTAAAAATGCCTCTAAAATTTCTACGCTCTTAAAAATAAAGATTCTTTAAAGGTTCTTCACAGTGACGCTTAGAAGAACCATTTTTGGTTCTGCAAAGAACCGTTCAGTTCAGTTTTTTAAAGAACCATTTCTTTCTTACCTTTTCCAGTGCCTTTTGTGAAAAGGTTCTTTCTAGAACCATAAAATCAAAAATGTTTCTTTTATGGCATTGTGAAGCACTTTCTGTGAAAAATTACTTCAGTAATGTAATGCAGTTACCTAACTCAAAGCTTCTGTCATTCATCTCACTCTGCAGCAAAAGATGAGCATCGCACAGCTTTCTTTGGGGAGGATATTCATATCCCCGTGCCAGCTTTAGACACAACAGAGGTGAAGTTTATGTCGAGGGTGAATCCGCTGTCTGAGCGGGTTCTGCTGCAGAACGGGGAGATTCTGGATTCCAGAGTTAAACTGAACGCTCACAGCAGCCACCTGATCCTGGAGGATGTGGGTGAGGAAGACGAGGGCACGTATGTGGTGAGGAATTCTCTGACCCCCGCAGATGTCAGACGGATCATACTCATTGTCAGAGGTGTGTATCACAAAGCCTTAAAAAATGTGCTTGATCAGTTTATATCAAACCCAAACAGAAAGGGATCATGTCATGATCTCATGTTTGTTATTTTCCTCACTCAGGTCCATTTTTAAAGTTTTAATTTGTGCCAAATAGGTCATAATTTAGTTTTTCATAATAATTGCCACCTTATCGTTGACTTGTAGAATTTGCTGGGTTCTATGTTGTGACTTTTCTGTTTGCCCTACATTTTCAGAAGATACATCTACATTTTCTGTTATCTTCTAGACTGTGCGACAGAAACTGTGGTGAAGTATGGAGACACATATCATATCCCGATCAACCCTATGATTGGTCCATACACCCTTGAGTTCCGATCGGCAGGTCAGACTCCAGTTAATGAGACCACGGAGGAACCGGCCGTACTTCTTCTCAACCAGACAGGCATCACTGCAGAAGAATACAAGAACCGTCTGACGGTTGGTGAGAAGAGGGTCAATCTTCATCTGGTTACTGGAGCCGATGAGGGCAGCTACACCGTCACTGACAGTGAAGGAAAAGTCAGAATGAAAACTTGCCTCAATGTGAAAGGTGACAAACTATTACTGTGGTGAGGTGAACACCCAGCTAACAAAAGGTTGTAAAAATGTTTCCCTAACGTTTCCATTAAGTAACAAAAGCATTAAAAATATTATTTTGAATGTTCTATGAACATTCAAAACGTCTAGTTTAGATGTTGTATTAACATTATTGTTTGGCTAAAAAACGTTATTCAAACTTTTTAAATTCTTAAATGTTTTTCTTGAATGAACGATTTACATTTTTGATATATATATATATATATATGTGTGCTACTAATGTTACTGCAGGAACTTTTTGATAACTTTGAGACAATGTTTTAGAGAACAATAGCCAGTTGGGCATGTTCCATGGGCATGAGTGTTACATGAAAGGTTGATACAAAGCTTAAAAAGAAGGCTGCTATGGCTGGAGTTTCAAAGTCTTACAAATGAGAGAAAGAGAGAAGAGAAAGTAAAGGATGACAACAGAAGAAAACAAGACCTCAAATGCTTTCTAAAAAACTTTACTTTCTTACATTTTTCTTTAAAATAGTGTTTCACATTTCTTACGTTTAATTTTTGGGGTGAAATATAATGCAGAAGTTTCATGAGGTTGACTTATTTACCCATATGGAGATGTGAATTAAATCATCTGAAAATGTACTGTTTAATCATTAACCCAGATCACCAGATCTTTGAGCATTTGAATTATGGAGGAACCCTGAAGATCAGACTACATGTGGACCACACCAAAGTTAAAATGGTCTACATTCCGGACACTGACCACAAGGAGCGACTCATCCTGGACCAGGGTGAGCTGGTGCTGCCTCTTGATCCTGCTCTGGAGGGTCGTGTGTCTGTAGAAGCATCGATGTTCTATCTGAAGAAGGTCAAAGTCAGTGACATGGGTGTCTTCAGAGTGATGGATTTTTCAGCCTTCCGCATAGCTGACGTCTACCTTCATGTAGAACGTGAGTCAGGGAGTTTGTGAAGATATTGTAGAATAATTATTTCATAGCATTTTCTCTTTCCTGTTCTCACTGATGCATTTCCTGTTCCCATGATCCTCTGCTTTCCATTAACAGCTTATAAGTTGCCGCAGCTGTACGTGGCCATCATCTCACTGCTGTCTCTGCTGGCATTTCTGCTGCTGGTGTGTCTGCTGTCCTGTCTGATTAAAGTTCACCGTCGGGCAGAGAAAGCTCGTAAGATCACCCTCATCGCCCAGCAGGCCGGCAAGACTGAGGGGGAGGCATTCAGACAGGTAAAAGCAATCATATGCCGGAATAACTTTTGTAATGGACAACATGAGAATGTATTATAACACACCTGGATTGTTTATATTGTCTATATAGTACCCAGGTTCACAGATGTAACATATAGATGTATCAGATTAATCAAGCTCATATGGTACATCGTAGATTAAATCTTGAGAAACAGGTTGTGAATATACAATGCTAATTAAAGACTGAATTTTAGTAAATGTGATAACAGCTGTAAAAAATGTGTGTGGGAATGTTAATTGTTCTTCTCTTGTTGTTCATCGTCTTCTTATTGTTAATATAATTATTATAGCTTTTTCCGTCATTGACACAGTATACTTAATTTACTCATACAGATGTAGCAACAATGTTTTCCAGGTAGTCCATGAAGTGTATACTAGATTCACAGAGGAGTCGACTCTGCAGTCCACATGGGAGAACACCACAGACAGGACAGAAGCTGAGATTAAAGTAGACCATTGTACACTAAAATAATAATGATAAAATAATAATAAATAAAATGATTTTCTTTTGATATTTGTATGTTAGAACAGTTCTGCTGTTCTTTTTTTACTTTTCCTCCAGGGTCTTGAGGAATCAAAACCAGGTCAGTACCAGGCCCTCCAATCTGACAAAAACGTCCTGGAGAGAAACGACGCCGGCGTGGAGTTCACCTCATCCGCACTCCCTCTGGACAGCGACACCGATGTACCTGACAATCTCACCTCTCACAAGATCCTGCTTGAGTCTGACTCCCTAGCCAGCGTCCCACCAGCCATTCCTGAGAGCGACCACGATTCCGTTCTGTGCGCCAGCCCTGCTGTCCAACCAGAATCAGGGGCCCAGACGGAGATCAATCTGATTGGAGCAGCCACACATGAGGAAATAATGAAAGCCAATGAACCGAATGCAAAGATGAGCAAAGATGCGTCGCCACTTTCTGATAAAGTTGCTGCATTGGATGCAAGCAACGGAAGCACAACCTGAGAGCTGCAGTATCTTTAGTCACTAAACAACTCCTGCATCCGCTTTCCATCTGTAACATCTCGCCCGCTTGCATTGCTCGTCCATCATGACACTTCTTCTCTCCTGGAATCATCTGATGCTGAACAGATAGTTTGTTGAACAATCAAAAACCCAGAAGAACAAGTCCAGGAGAAGACGGCACACTCACATGAACTTTGAAGAAATGGTGGAATGGTCTTGTACTATGCATGCCTTTAAATTACTGAAGAGTTTTCAACCTGCTAACAGCCAAGTGCTAGATTAGAGAGACCATTTAGTGCATGTGAAGAAGAAAATAAAAAAATTATGACACTTTTTAAGACACACATGTAGATGATAAATATTTCATTTCAAAGACTTGAAGATACTTTTAAACTTTAATTCATGGCGCTATGTCAGGAACTGAGGCATTCGTGAGCCTGAGACTCCAATGAAGCAACATCTGAAAAGGATCGTAGATGTGCCTCCAGCTCCCACATTTCCAGGCACTTCCTCTACCAAATGCCATGTGATTACATTTTGGCATATTTTTACAGTTCCTTATTTTGATAGGCCATATCAAATCGGATTCATTTCAATATGAATGTAAATACAGATTTAGCTACATCTGGTGTTAACTCTTCTTTTAAAACTTCCTCAGTCATCTGCAACTTTGAAGTGCAGTACTGATCATCTTTGCCCATGGTAAACTAAACGCCCTGATTGTTGAAGATCACATGGGTCACGGGTGTCTAATATGGTGGCTTAACATTGTAAATAGGATCTTCAGTTTTGGCTCTGGTTCAGAGAAGCTCCACTGATGGAACAGCTTGTGTCAGCAGTTGAAGGTGCTGACTCCGCTGGGGTGTTTTCACAACTGGGCTTTTCCTGTTATTCCCCTCCGTTCAATATCCTGTATGATCCCTCATTCCTTCTCGGTTTAACATGGTTGAACAGATGAAAGGTCTTTGGCTGGTTGCAGGGTCTCAGTAATCAGTGTGTGGGTGTTTGAGGAAGATGACAATGCAATGTTAAAATGAGGTAGCAGTGGGGGCTTGGCTTGCTGGTAAACTTACTACCTCACATTTTAAATCTCTGCAGGATGCACAGAGAGAACGACAAAAAAATAACGCACAATTAAAATAAAAGCCTTGAAAACGTGTTTTTGAAATTGCAGCTAATGTTAATATAAACAACGGTTCACAAAAATAATGCATATTATGAAAATGAACCAGATCCTTTGACTTAATCTCAGTAACAGCAATAAGAACAAGTAATTTTCTTGACTTTTTAAAACTACATATTCGGTTGACATTGCATAAACAGAAGAGAGTTTTGATATTGTATTGATTGTATCAAGTTTTTTGACTATCCAGTATTCTTTAAGACGCTTTGCATTCAGAAATGTTCCTGTTTATCACACTGAGTGAATGTGCAGCTCTTTTACCTGATGAAGCAATATCAGTGTGAAAGCACTGCACACACACACTTATCTATCTAAATGACTTCTATTGTTTTTATACACAGCTAGTTATAAACAATATAACCTAACCCTAACAGAAACCTTTCTGCATTTTTACAACTATAAAATTTTCTGATATATTTCTATACTATATACTATACTACATCTATATATATAGACTTTTGAGTACAAATTTGTCCCCAATATATGGTTTAGTAAACCCACACACCCACGCACAAACGTACACAGATACTGGGAGGGTACAATAGTATGAACAAACATACATAACACTTCTGTATATAGATATATTGCATGTAAATGGTCAATACTCTTTCTATCCAGTGATTGCTGAATTCTCATTTCACTGAAAATAACACACTCAGTAAAACTCCAATAGCAACAAAGTAACAATGTGCCATTATCTTACTCTGTTCTTTCTGCTGAACAAATTGTTATACTTCACTAAATCAGAAAATAATGCCTTGACTGTTTATATCTTTGCACTTGGGAATGATTTTAATAATGCAAGATACAGGAAATGAAATATTTCAAGATTATATTGTTATGACTGTTGATTCAATTATTCTTTCGTATGCACTGATGTCATAGATTTAGTATATACACAATTAAAAGACTTACATAAGCATGCTGTTGTTGCGGTAACATTAGTAGAAAGTTTTTATGTTATATATCATATATCAAAAACGTTGTTCTAAAGTTGTTAGTGAAATGTTTTAAAAATGTCACAGAATTACAAACATGTTTGAATGATGTTCTTATAGCCAAGCAATAACGTTAATACAATTTCTAAAAAAATGGATGTTTTGAATGTTCCTAGAACATTTTTAACATTTTGTTACTTAATGGAAATGGTAGGAAAATGTTCTTACTTAGCTGGGTATTTAGTTAAAATTTTTAATTAAAAATGTTTGTGATTTGACTTTGGTATGTCACTCAAGGTTGTTTTTCATTCACGAATATGCAATTTCAAATAATGAATAGGAAAGGTTTGTGAGCAGTTTGTACATTTTTAATTCTTGAGCATATTGTTGCTCAAAGCTGCAGCACAACAATCTTAAAGGCTGAAAACAAAACAAGCTTGTGAATCGACAAAAATGGATGCAATTCATTCATTGTGGACAGAAAATCATATTTCAAAGCCAGCTTTTAAAGAGGTGCTTCTGCATTCCGGTGTATTTTTCATTTCTTTCAGAATACATGTATTAATGTATGTCTTAAATATATGCTGGTTGTATGTACAGTTTAAGCTTGAAATGTATGATTTGATGTACTTGATTGTAAAAAAGCTTTTGCCCCTCATTTTGTGCACTGTTTCAACAGACATTCAGGCTCAGTGACATTTTGATTGGTTTAAACATAACAGGAACACAAGCCCTGCTCAGGTCACATTTGATTGGTCATTTACATTTGATTGGTCATTTACATTTGATTGGTCATTTACATTTGATTGGTCATTTACATAGGCGCTGGTATAATATCATCTAACAGGCTCAGGAGGTGTGCATATTTTCCCAGTTGAATTATGATTTTTAAGCTCTTTTAAATGTCTCATGGACTGATCTTTTGCCAGCTTACATATGTGAATTCTCAGGAGAAACGTTTCTCGGTTATTTCTCCTGACATTTTATTCCTCTAAATGCATTCATGGATTTGCAGACAGAGTACAGCTGCACCTTCATAAATATTGCCTTGATAACATGAGATCACATTTCCATATAACCGCAGATTTGAACAATACTTCACAGCCATGTTTTGGCTACTTCATTTAGTGCTACGTGTGGCTTTATAGTTTTGACTTGGAGCACAACTTTATTTTTTCTCTCTGGAATCAATAAAAATAAAAGAACTTTGAAGATTCATATTTTGTGATTTTATTTTGTTATTAAACTGCAATCTGTAACTTCTGCCTCTCTGTTGCCATCTCTGTCTGAAACATAAAATTGCAGGTTAATGAAGCCAAGCTGACATTTCCTGGAAAATCCGACCCGACAGCTCAGATTATAAACCATTATTATAACCTTAGCGTTGTGAATCGGGGTAAGAAAAGGGGATCGTTTTGATTTTATGACAATATATGCATAATACCTTACTGACAGTAGAGGCAGACTGACTTTATAATGTTGTTGTTTAGCTTTAAAAAGGCACTGAAAAACACTGCCAAATTGTTTACCTATAAATATAAACAAAAACTGCTGTTGTTATGATGTAGATACGCGTGAAATGTAGGAAAATTTTGAAATAAACCACGACCGACGTCGTAAAGTTTACAACTTTTCGGTCTCCTTGACAACACAGACGGAAGTGACGTTGAATTTCGCGTCGCTCGCGGCGCGCCAAATTTCAAAGCACTTCCTGGGCAGAGGAGACGATAAGAGTTACCGCGGAGCTGAAATAAAAGACAGAAATTGCGTTTTACAGAAACATAACTTCATATGCTGGGTATGGCATGCTTTCATACGTGTTTTATAATCATAATGCTCGAGGAAACAGGATGCTTGTGTTTGTGAAACGGGTTTAACTGTGCAGAAGTAGCACGCTAGCTGTTACTGCCGTCACATTTCCCTTTGTGACCGTCTCGTACGACGCAATCCGATGAACGATGAGAGAAATCGCTTTAACAATCAAATATGATCGTAATAATAATCATTTTCTTAAAGCAACATTTTTAATGCTTTGTGCTTTAGTTAGATCTGTACAATGTGGGGTGTCAGTCGTAAATCAGGTTGTCGTGGCCGTGCATGGACGATGCAAAGCTGTTTGATCAAACTAAAAATGCTTTACATACTCTATGGCATGATTTACTTTGCGTGGAAACTATTTACAATATGTTTGTTAATGTGCCACTATAAGAAAAAATGCTATAAAAATCTTTTTTTATGTTAAAAATGCTGCAGGCTTTGTTGGTTGTCAGCAGACTGTAATGTGACAGAGATGTGCTATGTAGCAATGCTACAGATATTAAATATTAAAGATTGATATTAATAATGTTACTGAAGTTCTGTACTCTGCTTTCCCCCCAGAATGACGACCAGCAAGTCATAACATCTGACCGGACACATTTAATACTCAATAAAAGCTGTAGAGAAACAAGTTCTCTATTTAGAGAAAAAATATATATAAGCTGCATCATTCTATTGTTATTGCACTTTGTCCTCCATGTTAAGAATCGTGTAGCCTGTCAAGTCTGTCAGATTTTATTGACCAGACTTAATTTTAGTGTTGTGTTATGAACATCACATATAAAGATTGTTTTTCAGTGGAGGATCTGTAATGGAGGACGTTTAGCTGTGTTATGCGAGTGGCCAGCTGTCACAGCTGTGTTCTAGTTTATCTCCACATTTATTTGTGGAATGTCAAAATGTCGTCAGGAGCCCAGCCTTGTTTTCAGTTGTTAAGAATTGGATTGTCATCCAGTACGAATAATAATAGTAACACCAATGCAAATGAGGACTCTGGCCGTGACCTGTACACGTTCAGACCGGCGCTGCCGCAGTGTGTGTTCCGACTGGGCCGGGCTGCAGAGCTCTGTGATGTCACTCTGGAGTCGATGATGGTGTCGCGTATCCACGCTGAGCTGCACGTGGAGAGAGAAACAGATAGTTCTGGAGAAGAGGGCTGGAAGGTCCATGTGAAGGACCGCAGCAGTTATGGTGAGTGTTGTGCTCTATAAATACCTATATCTATGATAAATGAGTATATAGGAAGTCTTTACATTAACAGGATCTATAGCAGATCTTTATATAAATGGGATACATAGATGTATCCTATTTATAAAAAGATTTGCTATATATCCTGGTAATATAAAGACATCCTATATACCCATCTACATATCCCATTTATATAAAGACCTCTTATATACCCATCTACATATCCAATTATTACAAAGACCTATATACCATCTATACGTTCCATTAATATAAAGATCTATATATACATCTGTATATCCCATTACTATAAATGCCTATCTGTATATCCTGTTAATATAAAGACCTATATACACATCTAATCTGTTTTATTACTGTTGTCAGTATAATGTTACTTTTCTACTATATGTACAGGATGCAGAGCTTTATTTCCTAATATAAACAGGTTTAAATATATGTTTCTGTATATTCTACTGTTAACATAAAACAGAAGTATCACAACACAGCTGCATGCCAGAACTGCTTATGTTGTACTAAAGCCCCAATGTAGAAAATGTTTCTCTGTTCTACAGGCACATGGGTAAATAATGTACAACTCCAGCAGGGAGTATTATGGGAGATCTTTGATGGTGATACGCTGACCATTGATGGCCAATCAGGAAGGACTAGCCCAGAATTCTACTTCCTCTTCCAGAAAGTTCAGGTCCGCCCACTGGACTTTGATGCCATCACTGTGCCCAAAGCAGGTTCCTTCTCATCCGACATTAAGAACCGGATCAGAACATGTTCGGACCAAAAACCGGACCCTGCTTTGGATATTTCAAAACTGTCAATCAACAGAGCCACGGTCATTCTGAACTCCATCGGTAGCCTGAGCAAGATGAACGCAAGCTGTTGGACTTTCAAGAAAAGCGATAAATCGCCCAATAATTTGGGGTTTGCTGCTTTGGCCCCACCCTCCACTCCGCCTTCTTTCCAAGCCATTGCAGAGATTTCCTCCAAGTCTGTCCCGGCATCATCAAAGAGCCGACGTAAGTCAGCCCACACGGTTCTCCTGGAGGACGACAGCTCAGATGATCCCATAAGCCGCAGAGAAATGGAGGATGGAAGGAGAGGACAAGCGAGGAAAAGACGCCGGCTTTACAGGTCAGAATCAGAAGTGTTTCAGCCTCCTCTGCCCAAACTGGAGCAGAATTGCAGGTCACAGTTTGATGTGTTGAAACACAGCGGTGGCATGTTCAATGTGACACCCAACGGGAAGTTCAGTCATATCATGAACGTGGGTCACACTAAAGGCAATGGCATCAATTTGATTCCACTCCCACAGAAACCTTGCTTGCCTGGTCCTGGTGGGAGGCCAAGAGCAAACAGCTCACCGGTATATACTGCCCTGGGGATGGGAGGTGAGAATTACAGCATGACCTCACCATCAGCAAGAGCAGCCAAGCCAGAGAAAGTGAGAGGGGCGGTTTCTCGGTTCAGGGCCTCAACTGGGTGAGTGGATAGAGGGTTACACACCTAGAATCATCAGGGAATTCTCACATTTTAATTTTCAGGTCTGCTAAAGTCACAGATTTCAGTAGTAAATGTTACTTTAATCTAGTTATGATATATGTATTATTATAATATATAAATAATTGCTTTTTGTTAGTGCAATCACCTTATTTTTGTCTAAAAATCGGAGTCCAGTATTATCAGAAATTACTACAAGTCGTACATTTTTGGTCAAATGCATTTGGAACCCTAGACACGCTTGTTACATGCAACAACATGCATTACATGCAGTATTTGTCATGTATCAGATGCAGTGCAGATTCAATTTATTGAGCTTCTTGCATTGACAATCCAGTCTTTGAATTGTATTCACTAACATACAATTTTTTAACTGTGCAGCAGACGACGTGGAAGACCCAGGAAACACCCTTCACCCCGCCCATCTCCCTCCTCTTCCTCATCCTCCAGCACCTCTTCCTCATCCTCCTCTTCTTCCTCCTCCTCTGAAGATGAAGACGCGGAGGTCACACAGGGCGTGGAGCCATGCGCAGCGGCGCATTGCCGCCTCCCCCAGCAGGACACCGTACAGTGGATCCAGTGTGACGATTGTGATGCCTGGTACCATCTGGACTGCCTGCCGCACGACCGCAACCGAGATGCGCTGCTGCATGACCCGAATGCAGACTTTTACTGTGGCTGTCGTAGAGTTAGGAACCACTGAAGCTACGAATCAATCAGTTCAAGCTTGGCTTTATCTCTTTAATAAACCAAATATGTTATTATTACAATCAGATGCATGGGGGATCGAGATAAGTGTTGCTTCTTTGGCATTCATATAGAATCATTGACAACACTTTGTGATGATGACCAGGATAAATAAGTGCCATTCATGTTTCTGCAGCGGTGCTAATTGTACTGAGTGGTGATTTAAACTAAGCAGCTTGTCAGGAAGAGTTTCAGAAGCATCCAGATGTTCTGAAAGCACTGCATCCAATCAGCACTGGACGCTCCTAACAACTTATTTACTTACAATATATGTGTATATAGTCGATTAAATATTCCACATGGGGATAAAGAACTTCAAAAAGCATAAAATTTGTATGAATATGGAAATGTTGTTTGATTTGTACTGGGAGTTTTGTATTTTTAGAAGGATGGATGAATGAATTTGAGGTTTTGAGACTTTTTAAGATTGAAAGGGTTCAAAGGTTAAGTTGGTGAGGTCTTCAGTAATCTTTGTTAACATACGTGGCTGGTATATGATGTATAATCACTAAATACTGTATAAGATGGGAGTGGGCAACAGGGGTATTTACAATGCAGTTGTGCTGATGTGACGTCTCAAGTTTCAAACTTGATTTGATGAAATGCCCTTCAAATGTCATCACACACCGAAAACATTCGAAGAGAGTTGGTTGTGTATTGTTATCTGCTGTTAACAGAAGCTTTGAGTGTAATCTCACTGTATTGACGTCCTTTATTGTAGCTACATCTCTCTTTACATTCTCTGAGGTATGAGTGTTTAAAAAACTTCCACTGTCTTCACTTTAACTCAACATTATAGATGTGACAAATGTCACGGTGTTTGTCATGTTGAAGATTGGGCCTGAATAAAGAAATATTTAAAATATGACCTGTCAGCCTTTTTGTAAATATATTTTAACTGTAATTGTATACGTGAGTGAGAAATGATCTTTGTTATTATTAGGAAAACAACCATTAGCGTAAGAAATTTTCAAACATTTCAGAAAACAAGGAAAGTATACTGGGGGAATTAGCTGTCAGCTTATTATGACTAAACCGATTATTTATTAATTTAGATTATTGCTTTTGATTATATATCTGCATTTGTGGTATTTGAGTTGGCCCTCCCTCTCAAACACAGACATACGGTTCTTCTTCCACAGTTAAGGTTAAGGAGAGGTTATGAAATCTTAGAGTAATATTATTCCCTCAGTTGTTGTTCCAGCCTGACAGAGTTGTCTGAGCAAACAATTTCATATTGAATAATGTTGCTGCTGTGTGAGCTCCCAGAATGCATTGCAGTATTAATAAATGATGCAGCAACTGTTAGGGAGGGACTGTGGGGTTCTGAGCGTGTGGTTTGGCTGCTGGATTACTTTATTTATGCTGTTGTTTTTGTCATCACTCATACGTGAATGTGGTCTGTGTGCATCTGTATGAAACTAAAACATTTATTCCTTTGCAAAATGTTCTTTTTTCAGAGGCAATATCCTAGTTTACTTCATATTACAATCAAAATGTATGATATCCAAAACAAATGCGTTAGCTACTCTGTTTTGCAAAATAGCAACAAACAGAAAGAACCGTTTAGCTTATTTTCTTTTTTAGTTTCAAGTCAAATCTCAATGAATACACTGTCACCATGATTTTTTACATTGTTTGAGTTTGAAACTCTATGGTTTAAATTCTTTTGGTTGCAAACTTTGTGGTATTGTGTGTTTATGAAATGAACTACACAAAGCTGTTGTATGTCTAGTTGTATAAGACTTGATTGATTGTCACATGGGATTCAGTACAATTGCTTTGACCTTTTTGAAGTCTGCGACCTAAATATCTCAATCACTTACTGTCACATGACACGCTGTCACATTTGTCCATTCTTTGCACATCCCTGTTGGTCTGGGAGGCATTTGTAATGTCTTGTGTGTTTCGGGTCAGTGGACACCCCATACCTGTGCATTACAGAAGCTGTCTCTCTGATGAATAACTGTTCTCTGGTCAGACGGAGTGCAACACCCTGAGTCCTGTGAAACTGTGGCTTGATTGTTACCTGGAGATGCATGCTAAAAAATGCGAGCATTTGTAAACGTTTTGGCATAATCACTATATATTTGTTAGCATAATTCATTCAATATTAAATTCAAAAATGTTCCTACTACTATGTACTTGAGTGTACATTACAGTACAGTACATCACACACTGGAGAATGACGGACAGGAGAATGAATTATTAAAGTTGTGTGTCCAACACAGAGAAAATGCATCTCTGCTGTAGACTACAACTGTTGTAGTCTGTGCACTAACATAAAAAACAACCATGTCCAACACAGAGAAAATGCATCTCTGCTGTAGACTACAACTGTTGTAGTCTGTGCACTAACATAAAAAACAACCATGTCCAACACAGAGAAAATGCATCTCTGCTGTAGACTACAACTGTTGTATCTGTGCACTAACATAAAAAAACCATGTCAACACAAGAAAATGCATCTCTGCTGTAGACTACAACTGTTGTAGTCTGTGCACTAACATAAAAACAACCATGTCAACACGAGAAAATGCATCTCTGCTGTAGACTACAACTGTTGTAGTCTGTGCACTAACATAAAAACAACCATCAACACAATGCATCTGCTTAGACTACAACTGTTGTATCTGTGCACTAACTAAAAAAACCATTAACAGAGAAATCATCTCTCTGTAGACTAAACTGTTGTATCTGTGCACTAATAAAAAAACCTTAACACAGAAAATCATCTCTGCTGTAGATACAACTGTTTATCTGTCACTAACATAAAAACACCTTAACACAGAAAATCATCTCTGCCGTAGCTAACTGTTAGTCTGTGCACTAACTAAAAAACCTGTAAACAATTCCCGTAGACTACAACTTTTAGTCTGTCCGATCATAAAACAACCTTACACAAATCTCTCTGCCGTAGACTACAAGTGTGTAGTCTGTCATCATAAAAAACCTGTAACTCTCTCTCTAGACTAAATGTTGTAGTCTGTGCACTAACATAAAAAAACCATTAACCAATCCTCTCTGTAGACTACATGTTAGTCTGTGCACTAACATAAAAAACCTTAACACGAGAATGCATCTCTGCTGTAGATACAACTGTTGTAGTCTGTGCACTAACATAAAAAACCTGTAACACAAAATCCTCTTAACTAAACTGTTAGTCTGTGCATAACATAAAAACAACCTTAACAAAAAATGCATCTCTGCTGTAGACTACAACTGTTGTAGTCTGTGCACTAACATAAAAACAACCATGTCCAACACAGAGAAAATGCATCTCTGCCGTAGACTACAACTGTTGTAGTCTGTGCACTAACATAAAAACAACCATGTCAACACAGAGAAAATGCATCTCTGCCGTAGACTACAACTGTTGTAGTCTGTGCACTAACATAAAAAACAACCATGTCAACACAGAGAAATCATCTCTGCCGTAGACTACAACTGTTGTAGTCTGTGCACTAACATAAAAACAACCATGTCCAACACAGAGAAAATGCATCTCTGCCGTAGACTACAACTGTTGTAGTCTGTGCACTAACATAAAAACAACCATGTCAACACGAGAAAATGCATCTCTGCTGTAGACTACAACTGTTGTAGTCTGTGCACTAACATAAAAACAACCTGTAACACAGAGAAATGCATCTCTGCCGTAGACTACAACTGTTGTAGTCTGTGCACTAACATAAAAACAACCATGTCAACACAGAGAAAATGCATCTCTGCCGTAGACTACAACTGTTGTAGTCTGTGCACATCATAAAAACAACCTGTAACACGAGAAATGCATCTCTGCTGTAGACTACAAGTGTTGTAGTCTGTGCACGATCATAAAAACAACCATGTCCAACACGGAAATCTCTCTGCTTAGATACAACTGTGTAGTCTGTCACGTCATAAAAACAACCTTAACACGAAAATCTTGCTGTAGACTACATGTTGTAGTCTGTGCACTAACAAAAAAACCATGTAACACAGAAATCATCTCTGCTGTAGACTACAACTGTTGTATCTGTGCACATCATAAAAAAACCATGTCAACACGGAAATGCATCTCTCTGTAGACTAAACTGTGTAGTCTTACTAACATAAAAAACATGTCCAACACAGAGAAAATGCATCTCTGCTGTAGACTACAACTGTTGTAGTCTGTGCACTAACATAAAAAACAACCATGTCCAACACAGAGAAAATGCATCTCTGCTGTAGACTACAACTGTTGTAGTCTGTGCACTAACATAAAAAACAACCATGTCCAACACAGAGAAAATGCATCTCTGCTGTAGACTACAAGTGTTGTAGTCTGTGCACTAACATAAAAAACAACCATATACTCATGTGTCAGCCTGACACATCTGTATGTTATCAAGGAGAGATAAATGAGAGGTGTGAAACCTTTGCAGGTTCCTCCTCATTGAGGGCAGTGGATGAGGGTCCGTCTGTTACCATGGCAACGTGATGTGCAGCAAGAGGACCTGTGAGAGGAAGACTATACGAGGCCGAAGCAACGCAAACCAGCTTAGTTAAACTTAAGCCAGACAAATATGATTGCTTAAGGAAGAAAATGAACGCGCTTGGTGTTTAAACTCGGTTTAGTTTCCTGCCGCCACCAGGGGGCAGACGTGTCTCATCACAGACGAGCGTCTGTCGTTTATAATGTAAGTTGGGACGGTGTTAAAAAGGCTAGAAAGGCTGTTTCTGTGTTTGCATAAACGCGTTTCGACATTTTCCGACGTTTTACGACGTTTTCCACGTCGATCAAGTTATTGGGCGCGCGGCGGAGGACGGAGGAGGTAACCATAGCAACAGGAAAACAGGAGCGCTCTTATTATTGTTCACTTGTTATGTTTATGTGTCCTACAAAACAAATAAAACAAGTGAGTGCTTTTGTTAATACAAGCTTTCATCGGGTTACTGAGAGGAATGGCATTACCCTGGACAGGCCTCCTCCTCCTCCTCCTCCTCCTCCTCCTCCTCATGGTCACTGAATAAAAGCTGTCTAACATCGACCTAGAAAAGATTCATAACTCTTACCAACCTTACAGCAATACTCTGTCAAGCACACGTTAGCCACGTTTCAAATGTAAGTTTGTTGCCGATTGCTACGAAGCACAGAAGAACTGGCTTACTGAGATGCCTAAACATGCAATAACACGAATGCATAAAGTTAAACTGCAAAGAAGAGCCATAATGCGAAGAAGTGAAGGACTGCAGACAGATGAAAATGCCCGAGTTTCAGATCATGAGTGTGATTGACTGGGATTTAATGGGATCACAGTGCATGGAGACCGTTTTCAGCGTCACGTTCTCCTGTGCTTTCCTGCTTCAACGTTCATCCATTTGTGCTGACCGAAGAAACCCTGAGCAGCCGAGCAGGCCCATAGACTGACTCACGATGATAAATCCAATATACTTACAATGAAGGAAGCACCCAAATGTTTTGCTTATGGATGAGCTATATTTCAACCTAGCAAAACAAGGAATGGTCTCAGGCTAACGTTCTCTAAAAGTTCTCTAAAATAACATTGTTGCAGTAAAGTTAGTAGGATGTTGTCATATCATTTTTCGAAAACGTTATTCTAAAGTTGTCAGTGGAATGTTTGAAAAACATTACAGAATTTAAAAATGTTTAAATAACATTTGTGTAACCAAACAATAATGTTAATACATCTAAAAAACCCTGGATGTTCTGAACGTTCTCAGAACAGTCAAAATAACATTTTTGTTACTTAATGGAAACGTTAGGGAGATGTCCTTCCAACCTAAAAATATAAGCTGTACTGCATTACGTTGGCAAGAGAACAATTACATTGACCTATTTCATCAAACATGTTTGCAGGGCATCTATATGAGAAAATAAAGAGCACATTTAAGTTAAATCACAGCCATTACCCTGTTTATTCAGAGAAGCTAATGGAATGTATTTACTGTATTGACTCTCATACTGATGTCTCTGTGTTTGCCTTACAGCCCACACAGATGTGATGTGAGATAGCACAGGGACACGGCTGATGTGCTGGTGAGAATAGGACACAGGTGGCCTCATCTTTTGCCTGAGCAAATCTCTCCTCCTCCAGTCATCGCAGGGCTGATGCAAGCTGATGGATGATGTGCCGCCGTAGAAACGGTTGAGTGAGTTTGATATTTGCAACAGTTCTCTCGCTCATGCCTAAATTTAAGATCTTTAAGCAGAAAGTGCAGCAGAAAATTCAAAGGATTTAGGTCCAATTCACGGCACAAGCTCAGCAGAGAATTTACAACAGCTGTCATGAATTTTCTCACTTCAAGCTAAATTTATAGGGTTGTTTCTTCAACAAAGGTCACTATTATGTCAGAAGAGTAGATTTTTATTCAAGCGAGTCGGTTTATACCAGAAATATTTGATTTGTGCATAAACTACCCATGCTATCCAGATTTTCCTGTCAGCTGTTGTATGGCTTCACTTGAAATAGAAGAGTGAAGTATAGAGTGAGAGTGTGTGTGTGAGAGAGAGTCATACACAGTGCTTTCACAGTATTGTGATAGCTTGACAGCATCTGTTCTTATTCACATTCATTGTTAAAGGCAGGTGAACCCGTTCTATAAGATAAACATCACACATTTTTGTATTCCAACAGTTTTAACAGAACTCTGATTTCTCTGAAACTCTGAAATCATGCACAGAATGATTATGAGACCATCACAGAAACATCACAATGACCCTAACATGTCATTCAAACACACACACACACACACACCATGATCTGCTTAGAACGGTTGTGAGTGTGTACTCAGGTAACAGGGAACATTGGCTTACGTTCTTTTAAAGTTCTTTAACAGTTGTCAAAAAACATGTAAAAATTGCAAAAATGTTTATTAATGTTAATTAGGTACGCTTTTTAATGTTGTATATCATATATGTCAGTATTCTTAATTAGTTACTGGAACATTTAAAAAACTTTACAGAATGAGAACATGTTTGAATGAGAACAAGCAATAATGTTAATGCAACATAAAAAAATGAATTTTGAACATTCCTAGAACTTTCAATATAACATAGTTAATGTTTTGATTTATTTATTTTACACACACACAAAACTTTAGCCCCACTGTGTGTGTGTGTGTGTGTGTGTGTGTGCACTCAGGACCATTGTAAGCAGATCACGGTTGACAAGCAGACGTCCCACAGCTCTGCTACAACAAAATCCCTCCATCTCCTCCTCTCCTGTGTCAAAGTCTGTCTGCAAGCCTCAGATAAAGACTGCAACTTTCCTCACAACAGAATGTGGGACACAATATACATGAACATGAAAGAGGAAAAATACGTAAGAAAATTGTTTTGTTTAGTTGTGTGATAAAGGAACCATTGAAAACCAAACAGGGAAGCGGCAGCAGTGATATTTAGAATGCCCTCAGAGAACGTTTCACTTCTTCCACACTTTGCTGTGTCATACTTTTATCCACCAATGTTTTATCATCTATTCATTGTTAGTGTGACCATTCACCTTTATAAGAAAAGAATGAAGATATCTATCTGAACCAAAAAGAACTTCACAGTGATTCTGTGGGACTGCAGAATGTTTTATTTGCTTGTGCTGTAGAGATTTATTCTGGTGCTCAGAGGTGAAATATGCTGATGTGAGAAACCTGTAATGTATTATCGCAATTTTTTTCTCCAAAGAAACACACCCACAGACGTTTTATTGTTCTGATGTTGCTTTTATAAAGCTCCGGAGATTTAATGAAGATCAAGTTCAGTTCAAAATCAGATTCATGGAATGTACAGGAATTTGTTCCAGTTACATTTAGATGTTGCTCAACACATACATGGTCACAATAAAAGAGGCACAAGGTAGCATTACAAAATATTATAAACAACATATTGTGCTCAGAATACAGTGGGGCCAGAAAAAGGAAAAAAGATGTTGAGGTTTGCGATTTAATTGGTAGAACGTGTGAAATGCAAAAAGCTGAAGAAAGAAGACGACTGTGTAGAGAACATCTGCTTAAGTTTGTGCAGGTCTGAAGAACCTACATACCAGATCTTCAGCACATGTAGTAGATAAAAACTGAGTAGCAGCTATCGACTGAGCCTCTAAGCCTCTAACTGTTGGTTTTGTTCAGAATAGATCTGTTGAAATGGATAATGGCCAGGATGGGGGGAGGGCTCTGCAGTCATTTTGGTGTCCCAGGTTACTGCTCGGGATTTATGAAGCTTATCAATAAACGTAAGACTGCATCCAATCAGTTTCTCTGCACACTGGATAATATTGTGTTTCATTTAACATAAACTGTGTCACAGATGTTTGGTCTGAATGTTCTCAGAACGTTGGCTAACTGTCTCTTAAAGGTTTCAAAGTTATCAAAATCTAACAGTAATGTTAGTCAAACTTTTTGTTGTTGATGTTATATATCATGCATATCAAAAACATTATTCTTAATTTGTTGGGGGAACATTTTAAAAATGTTAATGAAAAGACGTTTGATAACGTTCTACGAAAACAATAATGTAAATACAAAGTCTTAAAGCTGAACGTTGCTAGAACATTCAAAATAGCATTTTTTGTTACTTAATGGAAACGTTAGCTAAACATTCTTACACCTTAAAATTGTTAGCTGGGTTTTTTATGTTGTAAGTGTTGCAGTTTAAATACTGTTTCCCTGATTGCTGCATTAGAATCTTAAATCTTAAAGTCTAATATGAATACTGGGCATTTCATGCCTTTATTTTTTCTTTTCCAAGCATTGTATAAACTCTTTCTATATTTACATGAAGCAGGTATATGATGCTGTGTATACATGCCATATATAAAGGTGAGAGGGAACTATACTATTGAAAGAGGAAATGCAACATAGCTAACAACATTTACTGCTTCACACATTCAGTTCCTGCTATTTTTTCTCACTCGCGCATTTAATCCCTTTTCCAAATGTTGTTTGTGTCCCTGAGGGTGGAGATATATATATATATATGAAGGGGTGTTGAGAGGATGTGAGCCACACGTTGTGTATCTGTGTGTGTGTATCAGTGTGTGTGTGTATCAGTGTGTGTGTGTATGTACTACATTTTGGGCTTACAGGGAAAGCTGCACAAAACAACAAACAGAAAGCAACCAGAAGACTCATCACGAGACGTGAATGAGAAAGTTCATTGAAATGTGTAGACATGAGAAGCGTATATGTGACACATTCTCAGCATGTTTGCATTTCATTTTCACACGGGAAGCAAATCCAGAGCTAAATTAAGATGTACAGGCGCAAGACTTCTGTTTGCTTGTCTTTCTGTCCATCCCTTTGTACACACACACACGCACACACACATTTGTTTCACCATAATACTGAGAAAATCATGTAGACGTCTTTTATTTTTATTCTGTATTTATTATATTTTCTATGTACAGGCAAACCACAGACAAACCTATGCAAAACCTGCATTGGCTGATTTATGAGGACCACCTGAAATGTCTTTGCATGTTGGTTTTTTTATGTTTTATGGGGACATTCCAGAGACATAATTGTTTTTTATACTGTACAAACTGTATATTCTTCAACCCACCCCTAAACCTAGCCCTCACAGAAAACTTTGTTGTAAGCTTGTTTCCTCATGGGGACCTCAAAAATGTCCCCAGATAGTCAAAATGCACTGGTTATACTATACTTTTAGGGGTCTTTTGTGAATACAGGACCACACACACACACATAAATTGAACCATAAACCAGCAGCAACACAAAGTGCTTAATAACACAGTAATCAAGATTTGAATGAAGAGAATTAATATAAATGGAGGAGACCATTTGAAAGGAGGTAATAACTGATGAAAAAATGAGGGTCTCTGGAACTAAGACATCAAGGGAAATGAACCGAGACATTTATAGCGTGTGTGTGTGCGCGTTCGACACACATACTGGTGAATGGAGAACGTACAAGCCCCGTCTGTTGGGTGATGGCCTGCTTCGCCCTTTAATGTGTTTAAACATAACATATTATCAGTGCTCAACACTTAGCAAGATCAGTTTAATGGAGTCTTAAGGCACACTTTAATAATGGAGGGAAGGAGGCAACAACACTGATATCAGGAGAAAGACAAAGCCACAGGAAGAGGGACGGACATTTCTCAGGATTAATGAGTGTTAGAGCAGGAGAGTTATGACTGCAAAGGTGTCGACCGGCAAATGATATATGATCACATTACCACAACTACTGCGCTTAATCAGTCTGAGACTGCTGGGAGGAGCTGAGGTTCAGTCTTTTAAAAAACTTGGACAGAGCGTGTTTGGGGGTTAGTTAACCATATATTGGGGACAAATTTGTACCCAAAAGTGTGCATATCCTGACAATATGATTCAAACCTTTTGGGGATGTCCTCATTTGTAAAAACTCTAAAAATACAGAAAATAAAGATTTTTTAAATTGGAAAAATGCATAATGTTTTCGGTTAGGGTTAGAGTGTGAGTTAGGATTAGGTTATATAGTTTATAACAAGCTGTGTATAAAAACAATAGAAGTCTTTGGAATGTCTCCAATTAAATAAGTAAATGTGTGTATGTAGCATTCAGGTCATTTTTAAGGGCTGTCAGAATTCGACTTTTGCCATGCTGTTGGACCGCTGGTTAAGACATTGTGTTGAAGACAGTGACACTGAAAGCTTAAAAACGTATCATTAGTGCCACACTGTCAGTGATTGTTAAAAGCATTTGAGTGTGTGAACGGCAATCCGAGCTGTTTCTTGGGCCCAGATGAGATACACATTGTCACACACAAATGAACACCTACAACAGAGTGAGAAAATACATAAAGATTCTAACAGGATTCAATAGCTCCACTTTCTGTGTGCCGTATGACCGTGACTGAAAGCAGCTGCCGGAAAGAAACCGAGTAACATTAGCTACATTATAATCAGCAGAAGTCGCCTCTCATTGAATTTTCTGTGGAAAAAGCACATATGAGTTATACTTAAAACAAAAACCTTTAAAACATTAACAACTTAAACTATTAGAAATGCTGCCTTAGTAATACAACGAAATAAGATTTAAATTATTCACTGAAAATAAATAATAATAAAACTTTACCTGAAGAAAAGGAAAAATAAAAAAAACTAAAGCTAATTATTAAAATAGTAATAAAGCTAAAAGCAAAACTTGAAAAAACTATAATACCTCTGATGAGGATGATGGGTTGAAGATTTGATCACAGCCTCCCACCAAGAAAATGTGTCTGCAGTTTACAGAACTCTTAATTATAATAAGGCCACCATTCCCAGAATACTGCAGATGGTGCCCTGATAGAGTCTGATGACACTTAATTAGGGTGACCTTCTCTATCTGTTTAGATTTTCTAATGCAGTGTTTCATGGCCTGTTTTAACACAGCACTGTCAGGCTTGTCAAGGTATGGCAGAGTCACTCAGTCCTATTTTTAGTTGCAATTCTAATCAGCTTATCAAAATGTTTCTGCATTATTTTAAAGTACAGCCGGGTGTGTTAAAACAGGGTCGAAACTAAACTCAGCAGGAAGGTGGATCTTCAAAAGAAGGGTTTGTGGTCTATATTGTGATCTATCAGAATACCCATTCTCTAAACGTTCTCTCAAAGTTATTAAAAAGTTCTTGCAGTAAGGTCAGTAGAACTTTTTTAACATAATGTGTATCAAAAACGTTATTCTTAAATTGTTAGCAGAACATTTTAAAAATGGTACAGAATTATGAAAAGAATATTGTTCTTATAACCTTGTATCTGAATATTGTTCTTTTAACCAAGCAGTAACATTAATACATCTATAAAACTGGACACTTTGACCGTTACTAGAACTTTTAACATTTTGTTACTTAATAGAAACATTAGGAAAATGTTCTTACAACCTAAAATTGTTAGCTGGGTATAGAAGATCACACTTTTGGAAAGAGTCCTTTTGGGGGGGGATGAATCCTGCCTGCGGAGGTTTATCTTCCCGCAGTTTAGCTCCAATCACAGACACGAATCCCAAACAGCTAATCAAGGTCTTGAGGTTTACTTGTAAATTCCAGCAGGTGTGTTGAAACTGAACTGGAGGAGGTTGTGTCTCCAGGAGCAGACAACATCCAGCATCTCACGTGTGCTTGGTAATGAACCTGTGATTCTTGATTTCACCCAAAAGCCGTCATCTACATAACAATCAGATTATGTTATAAGAAATGTTATGTATGATAACATTGCACATTTGTGACAGCTGACCACCCAAGACAATCTCAACCCTTGAAGCAGTATGAAGGATTCATTCTGCAAACGCTCTAGGTATAACCTTCAAACTTCAAGATTGTTTTTGCTTCATGGCAAGATCTGTCAAGCCAACGTTTGTCTTCAAACTTTCTTATTCTAGTAAAACTGAATGTATATTCATGTAGCCCTCTGCGCATAATGGAGGGGACGCCGGGTATCTCATGACAGAGATTTAGAAGTCAGAGCCAATGAATGCCAATGAATGCCATTGAATGCCAATGATGCCAATGAATGCCAATGATGCCAATGATGCCAATGAATGCCAATGATGCCAATGAATGTGGGGGCGTAATTGCGCACAGCCGTCAATAGATGGCACAGCGAGGTCACTGATTAGTATGCAAGCCGTTCCCAGATCAGCACAGCTGAATTCATCAATCCGTGCCTCGTTTCTGTTCATTATGCTTTTGACTGAGTCGCGTTTTGTTGACACTCAATGAGCTCCAGTCGCAGGAGTGCATTAAAATGTAGAAGTATGAAGAAATCCTAATTTAATTAAAACAGATCCAGGACGTTTCATTGTGAAATGTGGACAGAAGAGCATAAGAAACAGTAACGACCAAGACAAGACATGTATGAATACACATATAATACATATTAAAGAACACACAATAAAGGACGGCAAGAGAGATAGTATGTAAAAAAGAGTGATAAGAAAGCATACACCAAAGTCAATACACAATATTACAAACAACATGCAATACGACCAATAACAGTAAAATACATTTAGTTTACAAAAGTAGAATGAAGTGCATACGAAATGCATTGTCTAAAAAACAGATTCATGTTTATTGCATATATATATATATATATATATATATATATATATAAAAAATATTTTTTTTATTTTTTTTTATATATATATATATATATATATATATATATATATATATAATAATAACCATTATAATGCTGAAGAACGGCTAAAGCAGGTTTCTGAACGATGTTGTAGGTTTTTTTCAGGAAATCGAGTCTATATAAACGTAAATGTAGAAAATAAATGATCAGACGAGTTGATCAAACTTCATGCTCGGACTGTGACGCTGTGGTGTGACGTCACAACACATTCCATCGCTCGCGTTCAGACGCGCAGAACGACGCGGCGCGTCGCGTCCGGCAGCGCTCCGTACTAACATACCTGTACAGTCACCAGGAGGAGGAGGAGGAGGAGGAGGAGGAGGAGGAGGAGGGCTTTAGCAGCTGTTCATATATGTTGGAGGGAGGCAGACCGTAGAGATCCTCGAGCGAAACCCGAGCGCACCGCCTCCGGTTCGCTCCGCAAAGTGAAAGCGATTCGCGGTGAAGTTTCGAGGATTTTCCGCCTCCGGATCGCGTTGGTTTACGCGCGGCTTTACGATGATAAACTGTTGCCTGGTCGTTGTCGGCTGTCTGCTGTCCACCCGAGGTAACATGACAGTCACTTGTGGGTTCATCTTTGCACTTATTCTCACGCACGATTGTTATTTTGTATCCGCCTGCGCAGACGTTTGCAGACGGAGAACCGAGAGCGTCCCGAGTGCGTCCATCCGCCGCTTGCGCGCCTGCGTTGCATTGATTTATACTGCTGTGTGTTTATCTGCGTTATTTTGTTCAACTTCACTGCTCGTAACCTGTCTGTCTTGTTTAGTGCGCCATGTTACGCAAGGTGTGGTCTGTCGTGATCCGCGTTTGTTTGTGGGGCTGCACGACGGCAGGTGTAATTGTTGTGCCTCTCTCTCTTTATTCTGCATGTCCAGACAATAGGGCAAACTTCATTACAACCACTTAAATCTTAAAACTGTTATGTCTGTTATATGCTTCATGTCTGTCTGTATTATATTGGTTGTAAATTCAGAAAAGCAACAGGGTCTTGATGGTTTTGCACGCAGGTCTGCTGGTGTTGGTGTTTTTCAGGCCACACAAAGAGCTCTTGGTTTTATGCAAGCTGTTGTGATGTTTTCTGTTTGATGGCATTGTTATAAAACAGTTTTACAGTTTACAGGTTAGCTGTTCACTTGTTAGTGGTGATGACACGGTTGCCCTTGTAGTTGGAGCAGAGCCGGGGTTGGATACTCTCAGAGGGGCTGTTTCGCTCCGATAAGGGAAGACATGGCTGAGGTTGCTTACAGGTACATGGATCGGGCAGGAAAACAAGACTAGGGACCGGCAACGGACGACTGTAAATGATTTCAGATTCCGAGCAGCCCCTGTGCACGTATTCCATGTGAAAGGATGGACGGGAATCTTGGTCGTTGGATAAATTTCTGGATGGATGAATTTTGGCACCTCAATTAGTCATGTCGTGATTCCAGTGCTGCTCAACTCGCGTGGGCAAACTCTGGGGTTCGTTTAGATTCATTTCGTTGTGGGATGAGGCGCTTTACACCTCACATCCTGCAGTGGGGTTATTATCATGCATATTCCTCAGTTCACTAAAGACTTTTGGTAACCCATTTATCTTTTTGATGCGTGTCAAAGGTTTGTGTATTATAAGTTCTCAAGAGGGAATGAGGTGGGGGTTCCTTGTGGTTGTCATGGAGACCCCTTTTTAGGGGGATCAAATGACATCCATCTTGTTTTAAACATTATTGCAAAGTGCTAAATTCGGCTTGGGATCGCAAAAAAATCACCAAGTGGAAGGAGATTTGTTCTGTATTGACTCTCTTTGGTCTTCTATTACTGTCAAAAGCTTTAAATGTCAGAGCAGCAGCAAAGAGCAGCTCTCGCACGAAACGGTGATAATGTCGTTTCCTTGTATTTTTTGTTACTTCTCCCTGAACAGTAAGCTTCTGTGCCAACAGGTTTTCAAGAACAAAAGACTTCAGTTCCTGTATTGTCCAAAAGAAAGCACTGAATGAAAGTAACACCTCCACCAGAACCTGCTCTCTGTCTTCCCCTCTGACCCTCACCCACACCCACGTTGAGCAGACAAGAGGGGCTAAAATTTCCAGCCTTTTGAATTAGTTCCCTTCCCCTGCACCCCGCCTTTCTTTCTCCAGCAGTCATTCAAAGCTCCGTCTCGAGTCTTTGTTCTGGAGGCAATAGTGATTGGTCAGTTATAAGACCCTCTGACAGAGTAGCTTCCATTGTTTATGAGTGTCTGACCATGGGAGAGCTATTTTTCAGGAGTGTGTAGACAAAAAGTTCCCCCCCTGCCTGTCCTCAATTTACCTCCCCCTCACAGATGTCTGCGAGGTTTACACATTATTATGTCTGCCCATTTTCTGGATGCCACTACATACAAGCTCAGAATGTTTCTGAAGTCTCTCTCACATGGGTGTAGGTTTCATATGAACCGTGGGGGTGGGTGGTGGCATGTGACCCCCAGCCCCCCCATTAGAAGAACAGGCAATTTTTCGGCAACATTGGACATAGTTTTTTTTTGCATTAATGTGCGACTGGTTGAACTGGAGCAGTGCCACAGTTGTGTGTCCAATCGTTTTAGTCATCTTAGTTATTTTCATACACATCATATTTACATTTTTGCATTAAGCAGATGCTTTTTTCCAGAGTGAGTTACAGTACATCCAGGCTATACATTTGATCAATATGTGTGTTCCCTGAGAATCAAACCCACAACCTTTGAGCTGCTAACGCAGTGCTCTACCTGTTGAGCTACAGCTAGAACGCTTTTGCTAGAACATGTTAGTGTTATTGATTTTGAGTTTAATAATTCACAACATTATTTGCTTTTACTGTAAACGCGATATACATTTACATTCATGCATATGGCATGGACACATTTATCCCTGTGTTCCCTGAAATCGAACCCACAACCTTTGTGCTGTTAACACAATGCTTTTGCAATTACACTATATATTGAGTATTTATATAAAAAGTAGATATCTGTACAGTAGTTTTAATTTTAATGTCTGTGTGCTGTGCAGTTCTCTATCTCTTCCAAGCATTGTTTTGTAGCGTGGATTAAATTTGGGATGATTGAATAGCATTAAAAAGCAGCACTGCATGTCGATGAAGATCGTATGCTAGACACAGCACTGCTTGTTGGGCTTGAAAATATGCTGCAGTCATTAATAGGGATTCTGATGTCACAGCATAACAGATGGAAAATCTGTTCTGTCTCTCTGTACGTCTCTCGATTTATCTGTTTGTCTTTCGCGGTGCTCCGTATAAGAGATGTGCTCTGTCTTTGTGTCTCTTTGACTCTCCCTGTTTCTCTCTGCACTCGTCTGCTCAGCTCTGAGGTGGTCATTCATTCCGTGCTGTTAGTGATGGCTGAAGGACTTCTGGAGCCAGCTCTTATCACCCACCACTGTGCCTGATAAAATGAAGGCTAAAGAGAGAGATTTTTCATGTGGGCTCAGAGATCAGCCTTTTCTGTGACCCTGGGCTCGTTCAAAGAGTTTTCACATCTTTTCCTTAATCAAACCTTTTACCGAAGACATGCGTGACTGCAGTTAATTCAAAGCGTTTTGCTCATTCTGGTCGGGTCCCAGCTTACAATTTAGTTTGCCAGAACATTTCCCTAACGTTTCCATTACAACCAAACGTTACAAATGTTATTTCAAAGCTCTAAAAATGTTCAGTTTTTGGGATGTTCTGTTATTTTTATTGCTTTGTTGTTAGAACGGCATTCAAACAGAAACAGAGATATTTTAAATTTGTAACGTTTTTAACACGTTCCACTAACTACTTAATAAATATGATGTATAACGTTCTGAGAACATTAGCTGGGGTTGTGTTTACATTGTCTAAACATAAATCCTAAACCTCTGCAATTAATTCTGCATTAACCACTTTACGAAGTTTTGTAAATAATTGCGCTGTTAGATTGTGATTGTGTGTGTTAGATTTGTTAAATATGTCTCATTGACTTGCGCTGATTGGATGTTCAGCATTTAACTGACAGTGATGTCATCATCATATTTACATACTGAATTGTGATTTGGCCGTTTCGTTCTTGCGCCCTTTAGGCCTAAAGGGGCCTTCACATTTCAAAGGCTGCGTTGTGTGTTTGTTCACAGCAAACAAGAGTGTCATGACTAAATCAAAGAAACTCCTGAAGCGTAATTTCATTTACACAGAACCAAAACAAAACCTACCTGAAACTTTATTTATAGCGCTATTCATCTGCTCCTTCAGAAAAAGCAGATCTATTTGACTAGATCTGTTTACTTAATTGCACCGTGGCTGGCCCTTCATCTGACACATGCGTTGGTGGTGGATTATGCGTATAAAAAACGTGTTTTTCTTAGCTTAGAAGTCTTAATTCATATAGTTTATTTAACGTTTTAGACGTTTCTCCTAAAATTCTTAGAGGAAATGCAAAATAGAGGCAAATTATACTATTGCTGACAAAGCAATAGAATATCGTGCTGTGAAATGAATGTGAACTGTGTAGACTACTGTTGATAATTCAGTTTCAATTTGATGTGAATTATTTGCGTTCACATTGTAAACTTTGAATTTGATTGCTTGTTCAGTGTGTTAAAGCAGGTAAGCTACATCTTGATCTGACAGATTCGTTTGAGCATCAATGTAGCGCAGATTCATTTAGATCCCCATGAGGGCGGAGCTAAAATTGCCTTAATTACCGTCTGATCTTTAGAAGCCAGCTGCATGATTGACTTTCTTAGCCCGGCGTTGTTAAGCGCAGATGATTTTAATTGTGCCAGCACGTTACCAACGTGTGTGTCTGTCTTTATAATCCACCTTTTTAATACAACCTCGTTTCCACCTCGGTGGACCTCTGTCATTTACAGCCGTGTTAACCTCATTACCAACAATAAATTCCCCATCATCTGAAAGAAGGCAGGACGGCTTACACAATCTCATTTTCCAGCTTCTGCCTTTATCTGAGATGAGTTTGAAGACCATGTCAGTTGCGTCTTGTAATTAAAGCCTTGTGGCATTACGCCCGCGGAACTGTCATAATGTTTTGTGTCTCCACAATCTGTTAGCAGGGAACTCAACAATACAAGAACGCGTTCATTAAAAGCTACTTGAACGTAGCTGAAAAACAACGAAACAGGCAATTTAGATACAAAATGTTTATTTGCGTTTGTAAAATCTCTGAATCTGTTGGGTTTTACTCAGGGTAAAAGGAGAACCACTTCTGAGTTGAGAGCTGTAACTCCAAGACCTTGAGAGTAAACAAAACTAAATAAATATAACATTTATCTCCAGTTTGGTTTTTACGAATTGAAATGACAGGCATGCCTTGAGCCAGAGTCTTAAACCCTGAAGAGATTTTTTCCTTGACTTGCAGCCATCCAAAGCTGTGAGTTGAAGGGGAAAAGGCTAATGCTTCCGGAGGTTTCTGTGGTCCTCCACTCATGGTGTTAAAGAAAATGACTTCTGTGGGGAATTTTCCTAAATGTTTATTTGGGATGGTGTGTGTGTGTGTGTGTGTGTTTCTGCTTTTTAATTCCAGCTGACTGGGCAGTTAGATGGCTGTAAGAATTCGTTCAGTTTTTTTTGCAACAATAAAACAAGGCTACAAGAAGTTGTAGTTAAATGGCATGAGTCATTTGGGGCTAAAAACTGTGAAATTATATAGAGACACACTTGTGTGGCAAACTAAGAGTACAATAACAAAGATATCCAGCTGCGGTGACACTCCAGACGCATTAAGCCCACTTAAGTGTTTTCACAGGGGTGCTTTGACCATGTAGGTGTGAGTCTGGAAGTGGACACTCACAAATGTAAAAAATATATGTCTGTACAGACACAGTGTGTTGTGTAGCTAAAACATCATTTAAAAGATCTAACTTCATCAGCGAGGTTCTCCTGAAACTGTTAATCCACCATATAGGACCTGAAAGAAACATAGCGTAGAAGACAGGATGAAATGAATGTGGATGTTGCAGATAATTTAAATTGAAATGTTTGAGTACATGCTAAAATCAGAGACTTTCGATGCACACAAATGGAGGTCTTCATTCCTCTACATTCTTCTTCTGATGAAGTCTTCATTTGCTCTCCGCACAGCCAAATCTTCCATTTGTGAGAACAGATCTTATTTTATTCCTATGTGAGTGGCGAGGCAGAGATTGGCACCCTCATTTTCTCTCCGTTCTTGCATCTGATACCCATCTCTGTCTGTCACACAAAAGCTCGTGTGATGGGGAGAGTGTCAGGTCCATTGACACCACACAGGTGATTGCTCTTAGATCCAGACACTGGGGGAAGTTTCCAAAGTTTGGCTGTACTGCCATAGCTGAGGTTATTCTCAGTTTTTCATGATTACTTCTCTCTCTCTCTCTCTCTCTCTCTCTCTCTCTCTCTCTCTCTCTCTCACCACTTCCCAGAATAGTGATGGAGAGAAAAAGAGACACAGGAAATTGACTGTAAGTCAGATGACAGAGGTTAATTCCTGGTTCATTTGAAAGCATGGTCTGAATAATAAGAGTGATGTTGGATGTGTAATCCCCTCTCTGGATGGGGAATAAGTCATTTTAAGAGAGAAGGTGTTGAATTTATGGGCAGTGTTAGAGGCAGGGCTGAGTTTGAATTCACTTTGGTGATGGGTCACATGCGCGCTCTGTGGCTGTGGTTCTTAATTTGTAGGTCACGACCCAAAAGTGAGTTGCAGGTCTGTTCTGATACGGCCGCAGACAGCAGAAAAAATCATCATGAAACCACAAACAACACTATACAGAGTACAGGAAAAAGTGTTCATTTTCCTACTTTGCCAAGTCATGTTAATAATTTTGCATATTATCACATACTGTGCAGTTCATGGAATTAATCTGAATAAATTTCCGTTGATTTTAAGAATATTTAAATGACAGAAATTATCATTTTGATTATAGATTGTGCTGGGCTGAATGTTGTGTTAATGTCTAATGTTGAATCTTGAGGTCCTGAAGCAAAACTGGCAGAGATTCGGGTTTATGTGTATGAAAATACTTCTGCTGGCATTGGACCAGCCTGCTCATGTTTTGAGAAGTCACGTGATTTTTTACTTTACAGTAGACCGTCATTATCTTT
>JAZGTH010000069.1:2575000-2702500 GCA_036877525.1 Chromobotia macracanthus
GTATGGGGGGTCATTTATAGTGTAGCCTACTCATTGAGCACACGTTAACCCTTTAGTTTAGCCCAATTTGTTGGTCACTGTAAAACCGTGTTTATTTAAAGCTACAAAACGATCTCCTTATCTTACCCCGATTCCCAATGGTAAGTTTATAATAATGATTTATAATTTGAGCTGTCTGTCCGATTTTGCAGGAAATGTCAGTCTGTAAACAGAAAGAATATCCGGCTACTATATCACATGTCTGTGTACTGTAGATTGCAGGGTTTGTAGTTTGTTTGTACAGCAGTTGTTTAGAATTTAAAAAAAAAAACTCTGCAGCTTTAACCGATTGCATTGGTCATAATTTTTTTGGACCCTGGTCATGCACACACTTTATTTTTATTTCTCTTTCCTTTCTAGTTAGCGTGACACATTTTCCTCTTTTATTACCAAGCTATGTAAATATTCTAAACGATTATAGCGCGAGATAACAAACCTCTCTCTTCCCTTTGTGTTCCGGAAATACTCTCGTAATCTGTCATACCGAGATGCCGCCTGCTCATACCCAGCGCTGAACATATCATTGGAAAAACTGTCAGTGGAAGACATGTTTATTCTTTCTTTCTATCTATCCCTCTTTCCCAGCTCTTACTCTCTCTCTTTTTTGTATTTCCCCTAAGGTGATTTCTACCACCCCTTCATTTGTAGATTTTTTGCTTACGTGTGTGTTTTCTCTGCGAGCCGTTACTGTGTGTTTATAGGGATGAGTGTTTCTTGGTGGTTATTTCAGGTGGAAATGAAATGCTGTAAGAATGAGCAGACAGACCAGTAGAGCAGGTATCTGGTTTGTCTGAGAGTCGATACTTCACTCAACAGGCAAAATGCCAGATGTTGCAATTGTGGTCGTGTGTATTATATTCAATAAGAGTGTTTTCTCTTATTTAGCTGCATCTATATCAGTCATTTCTTTGGCTTTGTGTGTTGTGTGTAGGTGTTGACTGCACTGCGCCTTTTTCAGACTAATTAACTCTTAATTTGTGTGTATACACACGTAATCAGGTTCTGCTTGGGTTTAAAAACACATGTTCATATTTGAGTGTTTCTTCTTAATTTGACAGTTCCCATATTACAGCTAAACTGGCCTTTATCAAAAGATGTCAGACTCTCTCCAGCTGAGTCTCTGACAGGTTATCCACTCCTCATGCATCAGTCTCACGCAACATGCACTACTAACAGCCCGCAGCACAAACCATTATCTATCTGTCTTGCTGTCTATCTGTCTGTTTCGCTCTGTCTGTTTGGCTGTCTTTCTCTCTCTGTCTTACACTCTGTTTCTCTTTTCTGTCTATTTCTCTTCCTGCCTGTCTCTCTGTCTCTGCCTGGCTGACTTTCTCTCTGTCTGTCTGTCTATGGATTTGCTCTGGCTGTTTCACTCCATCTCTTTCTGTCTGTCTGCTTGTCTCTCTATGTATTTCTGCCTTTCTCTCAGATACATGAAAGATATCTATCTTTCCAGTCTCTCTCTCTCTCTCTCTCTCTCTCTCTCTCTATCAGTAAGAGAATAAAAACGTGTTGTCTCTCTGGTGTAGCTTCATTAAGTCATTACTTTATAACTTGGCAGGTACTTTGTTTCTCTCAGTACGGCGGGTAACAGGTTAGCAGTTTAAAGTCTTCTTCCTTGTTCTCAAATCCTTGTTTTTCTCCGCCTAATCTCTTACATGTGTTATCTTAAAAAAGTAATGCTAATAGCAGCCGATGGAAGACCACTTTGACCAGCTAACACATTTCAGAGCTGTTACAGCACACTCATGAATCTCAAAACAGAATCAAGTCCTCATTTTGTTTACTGTACTGTACTGTAATGTGAGACTATGGCTAGATTGATTTTGCATGTAAAGATAACGCAGTACATCTCTCTACCGTCTCATATTGCATACAAGGCACTACAGGGCACAGAATTTCCCTTTACATTATATTACTGAATTCACTTCAGATTCACTGTTCTGAGGTTTGTAGCAATTTGAACCATTTCACTTTCATTTGTCAGAATTGTGTATCTTGGCAAGTTCCTTCACAGTTTCGCTGCATAAAAACTCATTAGTGGTGACACGGTGGCTGTGTCAGATTCATTTCCTGCTCAGTCTAACCAGTATGAATAAAAAATTAGATTGGGGTATTTGGGATCGGATTTGAGATTCCATTACTGAGTACAAATCTCATAATGTGCAGATGCTGAACTGGCTTAGGGCATTAGCTAGTTAGTAACCTCCTCTGGTCAACTGTGCGTGTTTGCACGTGTGTTTGCGCGTGCGTGTTTGCACGCGTGTGTGTGTGGTTTCAGATAATAAAGCCTGATAAGTTTTCCTCGGAGGCCCCCTGACATTTCAATTCAATGCCATTCAATCCAGCCGTTTGCAGAAGTGAAGACATTAACCGCTGCCCACCCAGATTCTTCTAAATTTACACACATGCGAACAATCGTGCTGATAAGACTTCCCTTCCGGCTATAAAATACAAAGAAGACAGATGTTTCAAAATTTGCATTCTGCACCCCCCACACTTCTTTGTTAGTGTTTATCCCCTCGCGCTTTTAACTGGCACACTCTTTTTTTGTGCATATTTCTTTTTAATCATCTCCGATTCTCTTCCTCCCACATTCTTCTTCTTTTTGTTCCTTTCTTTCCCTCTGGTGCTAAATCATGGAAATGTTTGTAAAGGAAGTGGTTTCAGAGCTAATGGCGGCGCGCAGGACGTCACCAGGGCCGTGGGCTGGACACAGGTCAGCAGAGGTCAGCACAGGGCACTTGAGAGTGAGCGCTGAGGACCTTGATAAATATGGAACAGTGACCCTGAAGAGTTTAGAAGAGTTATTAGGTGATCTGGAGCATTTGCACCCAGCAGGGGTGTGCAGATTGGCCATTTCCTTGGCCACATATAAAGCCAGGGGTCTGGAGTGGGACGAGAGAGTGACTTTTTTACTGGCCTTGTACATATGTGTCAGTTTAATCACGTTACTGTTTTTTTCTCATATTTTCTCATTTCAAACCATGAGCAGAACATTTCTGCAATGTAATGTTAAGATTAAAAATAGTTTAAACATTTCTTGATACAAATGAATGCCTGCTAAACAGTTTTAATCAACCCAGAATGGTTTTATGTTGGAATACAACATTGCTGCCCTATTTTTTATGTCTTTTATGACTGATTATTGCTGGTATTTTATGTACTTGAGTATTTATGGCTGCCCATAATAACTAGCACTCAGCCATCCAAAAAATATGAACTGTCAGTGAAGGAGAGAGACAGGAGACGTAGAAGAGAAAAAGAAAGCGGGAAATCCAGTCTCAATGACCACATTTTCCTTTTCAATATGTCTCTGGCATTTTTAACCTCATTTTGCAGATTTGGTCTAAACTTTTTCCCTTTTCTTGGCATGCTATCAGGTTTGAAGGACACAGAATATGGCAGCTGAATGTATTTTTAATGACTTGCAATTAAATTACATTGAATTTAATGAACATCCCATTAAATTACATAAATTACGTTAATTAGTGGGGCTTTCTAAGGAAAGCTTCATTATTAATACTCTAATAGTTTAAATACGATTAAAATCCTTCAACTTTCGCACATAACTTCACAACTTTGGCACACACTCCTGTTTCTTTTTCTAAGCTTTCAGAATTTTTTTCCTTGGCAGATGAAAAAAATTCATCCTAAGTGATTTTTGCCCAGATAAGCATCACTTATTTGTTGTTTACTCACGCTAGCTGACAAAAGTAGCTTAAAGCAGCTTAAACTGGTTTGCTTGTTTTATCTGGTGTCTGTACCTGCCTAGCTGGTTTTGGGAAGGTACATCTGACAAGCCAAGCTGGAACACTAGCTTAAACCAGCTAAGGCCTGCAAACCAACTATTTTATTCAGTTCAACAGGTCAATACACTTGAATTTAATAATGCAACAAATCTTACCAGTAATCTGACACGTGATACCAAGAAAGGCAGGCAGATAAGTTAACAGTAGCAATAATAACACTTGCGTTAAATTACAGGATTTCCTATTTAAAATACAAACACATGAAACACTGCTGCCTTTGATAAAGATAACCAAAGTTTTACGTAGTTTTACCAAGTGAGATTAAAAAACTGCCACAAAACATTGTGGTTTTACACAAGAAAACTTTGCAGAAGTAAATCTTTAAAAGAAGAGTCAGAAGTGAAGGTTAGGACTGGTTAAGAAAGCAGTAAGTGTCTGTAGATGCATTTGTTGGGTGTTGAGAGCTTATCAACAGAGGAGCAGAACAGAGCTGATAACAGGCCTTTCAGAAGCATAGCTTAGCTTATCTGTAAGTGTGTGTTTAGCGTGGCTGGTCACTGGCTTGAGCCACTGTCTGCTCTGCTTGTCCTTGTTTTACAGAAACACAAGACTGGACAAAATCTCTTCTCATTTCTCGTACTCATTTTCATTCCCTCTCAGAAAGGGCCTCATGCCGCAGTTTTGGACTCCACACAGAGACACCCATACGCGCTTTTACCCTAAGCGGGCCTCATGATTTTGCCCCGTGGCTGTTTGTAATTTGTTCAGTGTGCTTGTGTGTGTTCGGGTTCAGTGTGTAGTCGAGTTTTTGGGGGACAGGGGATTGGATGAGAAGATGGAGCCGTTCTGGCTATGCGTGTTTATTCGGTGCCCAGAAAATTGCTATTTCCCCTCATGAGCCGTTCTTCTCTGTTGCTCTACTTCCTGCACTCTCCAGCTCGTTCTTGCAGGTTTTTCTCATGTGGGGCGACTAACTACTTTGAACAGAAGCAGATAAACACTCGTCTGCTGTGCTGCTTTGTTTTTCAGAAGTTCTTTAATTTGCCTGTATCTCCTTCTCTCTGTCACTCCCCCAGTGAGTGTAAAGAGGGTTTGTCAGCAGCTCATTAGTTCTTCATTTTCACCTTTCTTTCTTTCTTCTTTCTTTCTTTCTTTCTTTCTTTCTTTCTTTCTTTCTTTCTTTCTTTCTTTCTTTCTTTCTTTCTTTCTTTCTTTCTTTCTTTCTTTCTTTCTTTCTTTCTTTCTTTCTTTCTTTCTTTCTTTCTTTCTAGTTTCTAGTTTTCGTGCCTTCTTTTTTGCTTTATTGGTTTTTCTTTTGTTCTTTCTTTTCGTTCTTTCTCTCGTGCATTCTTTCTTCCCTAAATGTTTTCATTCATTTGTGGTTTCATCTTCTTTTGGGTCTCGATTTTCATCCCACCCAAACTTTTTAATAATTTATTCATTTTATCTATTGTTCTTTTGCATCCTTTCTTGTGCTCTCTCTTTCTTTCTCTCTCTCTCTCTCTCTCTCTCTCTCTCTGTCTCTCTCTCTCTCTCTCTCTCTCTCTGGTTTTCTTCCACCGGCAGTTTTGTGTGTTTTTGTCACTGAATGAGACACCTATCTCCTGAGCTAATCTGTGACAGGAAAAGAATCAGATGAAGAAAAGTGTGAGGATGCTTTTGAATGTGTGTGTGTGTGTGTGAGACGCCGGGCATGATTAGAGCTGTAACACTCTCCGATTAAACACACATTTAAATAGACACTGCCTGAGGAGGAGAGGAAGAGACGGATAGAGGGAAGACGAGAGAGAATGTCAGAAGCTTGTGCTTTCATCTCCAGAGCCTGAATGAGATATTCATCCACATCTTGACGTACACATGCCCTTCTCAGCTCTCCAGTGCTTTGTTTTGCACTTTTACCTTTTCATATATATTTAATGTTGGATTTGTGGATTTCACTTTCTTTCTCATCTCTCTAACTTTGCTGTAGTTTTTTCAGTCCCTCAGCTAGCAGCATCTTTTCTGTATTTCATCCAATCCGAAATTTTCTCTATTTTTCTCTCCTCTTTTCGAGCCCAATTTCTTCCTCCATATCTTCCTCCATCTGTATCTGTATTCTCAGAGCCGCGGTCTGTTCCTCTAATTTCTCCACTCTATCGTTCCCTCATCTCAATTCTCTCTGCCCTCTGCTTTCTTTATCAGTCTCACTGCTGTTCTCTCGTACGCTAGCCGTCATTTCTCCCGCTGTGTAAATGCTTTCAAGCCTCTCTTCTTTTCGTTCTTTCACCATCATGTTGCTTATTTGTGTTCTCCACACAAACTACTTTTCTCTCCATGCTGCTCCCTCTTTTCTCAGTGGTATTTTTTAGGGCTGTCCATACCAGGTTGAAGTGCCCTACTTTTCCTCGCCCCCTTTTCCGCACCACTCCCTGTGTTGATTTATTCACATGCAGAGAGCAGAGATGGACAGATAGAGATCAGGAGAAAATGGAGAGATTGAGGCAGATGGGAGGCAGGGAAAAGAGAGCATCAGTCTGAGTGGAGATGACTGTCTGAGATTCCCTTCTGTTAAACTGGGGTAATCAAAAAGTGAACCGATTAGCCAGTAACTACAGGGTTAGCTAAGAGATGCTGGGGGCCGTAAATCTACATGCTGGCAAAAAGTACAACTGAGTTTGCATTCATATACCTGTAACGGTAATGAAAGTATGTACACCGCATAAGGCCACTGCTGTTTGCACATGGATGTCAATAGCTTTCAGCTAACTGCATTAAATCAAAGATTATAGAATTAAAAAGATGCTGCAGTTCTGTTACTATGAAACTGCAACGCTTAATATGGTCCTGAAGCCCCCTGGAAAATGTATGTTTAGCTTAAGAAATAGAGTTAATGTACAGCTGATGGCAGGTTTAATAGTTGGTCGGAAATATATTGTTTTATTGTGACCTTAGCTAGATTTTAGAATAAATTTTAGAGTCTTCCCTCATAGCTGCCTGGAAGCGTCTTATTTTTACGTTTATAAATTTAACAACTGCTTCCTTGTAATTTTTAAGTAAAAAAAAAAGGTTTACTGATGCACACTGTTTAGTTACCTTCATGATACTATTTTCAACATACTATGATTTGAGATGCTTTCACCCTAATCTTGCTTACTATATAGGACAGATAATATGTAAATGCGAGATGCAGACAGTATCCATAAGCAAGCAGTGTGTAAGAGATGATTTATAGAACTAAAATCAGATCTGGCTGAGGCCTGCTCTTAATCTGTTGGTATTTCATGGTTTCAAACTGATTTCAGGACAGTATTGGAACAGAGACACAGTGTGACATGTTGGAATTAATGTCTTGTTTCTCTTAATAGAAGCAACAGTGCGGGGTTGTAACAGACGAGCTGTGGTGACCCTGAGCACACAAGAGTAATGTGTTTCTAAATGACACTGATGGCCAGAGACACTGTATCAACAGTAGATCATACAGCAGAGTCATGAACCGAGTCTGAGCGTGCCACAGCGTTTTCTAAATTAAAGGACACACTCACGGTCTGATCACTTAGCGCTTGTTGGAGACTGTCTAAGACCAAGTCCCAGCTAACTACAACCTAAAATAGTTAGCTGGGTTTGATGACTCCATTGCAGGCCACAGTTAAAAGACTTCATTAGACAGGATTTGTACTCCGGGGATTTTAGTGGAACCAGTCTTGTGCATGGACCATGTGCAGATGACAGCCTGCGAGGAGTTGCTTAATTAATTAGCTCACTGAAAAGATCCAGAGAAGTGTGCCTTTATTATTCACTGGTGCAGTCGTGCAGTAAATCATTGATAACTACTGAACTGCTGTCATTTAAACTGATACAAATTCACTTTCAGTTCAGAATTAAGTGTGAATGGAGTGATCGAGGATTGAAGAGAAAGTCAAATAGCTCGTTTTGAGTTTAATGAGGCACAGGTGTTCGAGTAAGGGAAGAGAAAATGAGAGGCGGAGGACAAAAAGCAAAGGCGAAGAGGTAGTTTTGTTAAACGTAAAAAGCCCGGGAATAACATACGGAAGTGGAAGAAAGCAAGAAAGGTTCAGGAAGGATGTGGGTACTACTGAGGACAGACGATTAGATGACATGATAGAAGCGGAAAGAAAATTGAGCGAGACCAGAATCAGAAAAAGCTAGAAAAGTAGGAGATAAAGTATGAAAGATACCTAAAATGAGAGAAGGAGTGAGAGCTGAATTGAGGAAGTCTAGCCAGCACTTAGGTTTGAATGAGGAAAGGAGAAGAAAAAAGTGTGTAGGGGGTAACCTCATTATGAGCGCAGGAATCTAAAAACAGGAAAACGAGTGCGAGTCTGACAGTGAAGGTGTCTGTAAAGCTCGCTAATTAGCTGATGTGATGTGAGTTTGTGTGAGAGCAGATCAGAGATGGCAAAAACCAGCACGGAGGTGATGATGAAGATTAGGAAGACCTGGCTGGAGTTTCCCACTGGAAAATAGCAGCCGTAGGAGATGGAAGAGGCACGGCTCCACTGCAAATTAAACTCCACACCTGCTCGCAAACTGACACCAGATCACAGACTCGGGTTGGATCAATGGCTTTCTCCATCAGAGCCATGTTCCTCAGCCTCTGATCTCAGTCAGAACTCGACTGAGGGCTGTTTTTTGTGGCATGACTTTAGGGTTCATAGTGGACCACGTCTCTGTGTGTAACTGCAGTGTAGCGGCTCTGCTTTGTTCCATAGTGGGCGAGTTTAAGTGATTTGAGAAGAATATCAGAATCTGCCTGAGACGGCACACATCAGTAGATCTTACAACTTGTATGATTACGTCTCGCAGCAGATTGCTCTCAGAAGCTGTTAGTTTAGCCACAGGAATCCTAAAGAAAAAAATCAACCTGTGTTTTTCTTTGAAGGTGGAGATGCGTTTGTAGTTTGTTATTGTAAGCCCACCAAGGGGTAGAAGAACTTTCCCAAGACATGTATGAGTTTTCCACCCCTTGTGTTATTCTGATTCTAAGAATTCATTGAATTTTGGAGTTTGTGGTAGATTATCTAATGGGCTGTTAAGACTGGTTACCTTAGCGTAAAGTATTTTAAGTGTTACATACTAAAACTTCATTCTTAAGTTAGCAAAATGTTTTTAAAAGCATCAAAGAAATTAAAAAATATCTGAATAACATTCCTATAACCATGCAAACGTTAATACAACATCTAAAAAACTGGACTTTTGAGCATTCCTAGAACAGTTTGAACATTGTCATTCTGTAGTGGAAACATTAGGGAAAGGTCTTAACAATCTAAAATTGTTAGCTGGGTAACAACTTTTGGTATTTGTTGGGGTGACGTGAACTAACGTTTAGATGTTTTTCAGACACGAGTCAGTGGCGTCAGCACACTCTCTTAATGTTTTGTCCATTTGTTTTTCCGAACCACTGACTGGCTTGTATCGTGTATCACGTTTCGCTGATGTGGCTAAATATCAATATCACCCAACACAATTATAGTCCATAGCAGACTGCTAAATTTCTTAAATGTGTTTATGGCAAGGAGAACCCATGTCCAGGCCCACACAGAAGCAGCAGGAGGACCTTCAGAAATTCACAGAATTTGTTAAAAATTTTGGATAAATATTTGATAATGTTTCATCTGCCAATACAAGCATAGTGCTCACAGTACACACGTTTTGCCATATTTTAATACGTTCCACTGATTTACACACTTTTTTCCCTTATATTTTCTATTAGCATAGAAAACAAAGAATAAAATTTGCAGATTCCATATGTGCCTGCAAATGTTTCATGTGAAAAGATGGGAAAAGCAGTTGACTTTGCGGAGTGGCTTGGTGTTTTAGCTGGGTGTTGTAAAGTGGAAGTCAAAAAGCATTTGATAACATCAGAAAGATTCTTGAATTTTTCAGCCATTAGACCCAGTGCCTTCTGGTTCACATCAGTTCTGGGGTGTTTATTTCATGTTTAGTCCTCCACAGGTTTCCCCGACCACCCTGTGCAGTTTGCGATCGAGTGCTTCTCTATCAAGCTATGCCAGGCTTTTCAGCACGATTGCCCTGGTTTCTCCTGATAAGTGAGAAATTAGCACAGCGGAGGTTGTGGTGAGCAGGCTGCCATCTGGAGATGCCACAGACTCCTGCGCAGGGATTGCCAACTCACACAGGCTCTTTAAAGTTCAGAAGTACCCGTTTCCTCTGAGCCTTGGTAAAGATTGATGTGCTGATTTTTGTATATTGTGTTAAACCTCTATTCTATACATGTGCTGGCCAGGGCTCATGAAAAGATTTTGAAGTTGAGCAACCACATGGGCCTAGAAGGTTTTAGTGCAAGTGATCCATCTCTTATTGTGACCAGTATGCCTTGCTTTTAGTGTGACGAATGGATGTAAGTGTTATTAAATAATAATGCAAACAACAGAGAGAAAACAGAGAGGCTCTGTAGCTGTCAGGAAAGAATTTGTGCTTGTAAGGAAATCCTTTATCCTGAAGAAGTGATTTGAATAGCTTGTTTTCAAAAACAAGGAGGATGTTTTTTAAACAGCATGAAATGATTGTGGGTGGCTATTCGTCCTTGTCACATTACATCCCAAACCAAAAGAAAATAAGAAGTGGTGTTTTACGTAAAGAAAATGAAGCATGTTTTTAGTTTTCAGACTAAAAGGTAAATACTTCTACATTCTTTTGGTAAAAATTAAGACACCCCCCCATATATTAAGACACACACACACACACACACACACACACACATAATGTATTAGAAACCTGTTAGTTTTTGTTTTGTGCTATGATGATATGTTTCTCTGGGATGAAACATAACCAGGCCTGTTTTGACAAGTTTCATGAGGTTTACCCTGCTGGTGACCCTCTGTGATGTGGTGTTGGTGTGATGAGATCCAGGGTGTGTCTGTGCCCTTCTGAGAATCTGCTTAACACATTGTTTGTTTTTTGAGAAAGGTGTTGATGAATAGATGCAGACAGTAGACGTGCAGAAAAAAGAGGAGTGTCAAAGGACAAGAGGCAGATGGAGAAAGAGAGCAGATGTCACATTCTGAGGTAGAAAAAGCAAAGCTCGGAGGCTAAAGATCTGTTGACAGGACACATACATGAGTAACCCGAAAACAAGTTGGATCTGTGTGCTGGATCTTCCATGTAGCAGTTTCTCTGTACCATCACGAAAAAAATTAGCAGGGCAGAGCTGCCCGTTATTCAAACATTTGTATACTTCATCCATCCATCATTCTCTCTCAGTCATTCTTTCTCTTTCAGTCTCTCCTTGTCTCTTTTTCCATCTCTCCGCTGACTTGATCTTCCCGGTTGGCACAGAGATGAGCGCTCTTGTTGCCAGATGTGACTGTGAAGGAGCAGCTGTTGCAGTGACACCCAGCTGCTGCTTCTCTCGCTGTCTCCTTGACGACAGTGACTCCTATCACCACAACAAATGTTGTGAAAACATGGGGCAGGGTGGAGATTGCAGCTCCCTTTTAGCACCATCCCCCACATCCCCCTCCCCACCTCCCTCTCTTGATATCTCGACACACTTGTTTGCATTGGCCTTTGATCAGATCTTCTTTTTGGTGGTGTTATTTTTCAAAGTGGAGAAGGGCGACCTTTCTTCCGGGGAGCCGCACATCTGTGGGATATTGTTAAAGCTCTGTTCCAGCAAACCCGGGTGAGCTTGTTACAAGCCAATCAGGAGATGGATGTGCTTGCATAAAGATGAGGGCTGCAATAGAAACTGTGATAGTCCTCGCAGAGGGCTTTATATCGGAGTGCTGATCTAGGGTCAGATTCGCATCTGCTCCCTCTGATCAAAGTAACTCTTAGATAATAAGCAAGAATGATCTACAAACAGCCTTCTGACTCATCAGATGAACGTGGAATTCTAAATGCTGCAGTTTCCAGAACGTAGGACATTGTGTACTGAGATCATGGAAAATGGAGGATTTCAGGGGCGGTGGTGCAAAGTAATCTTGGCTTAGGACGTTTCAATGTATTGTGATTGAGAGCATAACATCTGTGTGAGAGAGATGCGTCTACGTGTGTGAAGAGGATTAGCGTCTAAAAGATGAATAAAGGCCTTAGAAACGGAGAGAACCAGAGGGATAGAAGGTGTGATGTGACAGCTGAATATGTTTGAAGTTTTCAGGATTTTGTTTTTTTTTCTACATCCATGTCCAGCTGGACTTTCACCCTTTGTGTCACCATTACACCCATGTAATGGTGACACCCCCCAATTGAATATATCTTTAAATGAACTCAGTTGAGGTCCGTGGCTTTAGATCAAATTATTGGGTATTGCTTTGCTGTGGTGAAGGACGTGCAAGGGTGTGATTGACAGCCAGATGAGCCAATAGGGTAATCTTATTAGATAGTGTGCAAACACTCACCCAAGGTGAAGCTGTATATGTTATATAATTAGTTTTTTATGGCTCTTGTTATGTGTGTATATATATGTGTGTGTGTGTGTGTGTGTGTGTGTGTTTGTGTGTGTGTTGTATGCACAGATTGGGCTGTAGATCTTTAAAAATCCCATGATGTATGGCAGTAGACATGGAGCTACGAGAGAGAGAGCCAAACCCAAGATTGGGCGCTTTTAATCAGAGCACAGCTCGCTATGGGGAAAATGCGACAAGCAACCTAATTTAGAGCTCCAAATCCCAAAGCCATTAGTGTGTGTGTGTGTGTGTGTGTGTGTGTGTGTGCTGGTTTGTCTATGGATAATAACACCAGTGGATGGAAACACCTGACATTCATCCCAGATAAGCTGTAGCGGGTTGGTTGTTCTGCCTCGTTCAATTCCAAACCCTGTGTTGTGATTAAACGGCTAGAAAAATCTCCAACCTTGCTGAACATGAGCGTTTCTCTCATCTGTGAAAACCAATAAGAGGAAATTTACTTACTGTAGATACCATGATGCTATGATGTGCAGCTCCAGCTTGTCTCTACAAGGTTGCCGGTATCTTTGAGAGAACAGTAATCCCAAAGAGGGAATTAAAAACAAAAAAAATTTTTGTTGGTTTTGGGTCAATTGTGCTTCTTGCTTCCTTATGGAGTGTTACAAACATGGTTTGGATTTAACATGGCCCTTTAATTGAAAGCACAGAAATTACTCTCTGAACATCTTCAATAACTCTTGATTACTTCCACTAGAGTCTTTTGTAATCCCTCCTGTTTCTTCTGCTCGCTTGTTAACGTCATTTATTCTCAGGGTGCATACCCAGGTAACAGGGAACGTTGGCTCTCTCTCTAAAGGTTCTCTCAAAGTTTTCCAAAAAGTTTGTGCAGTAACGTTAGTAGAATGTTTTTTTAATGTTATAGATCACACGATAACCATCATTCTTAATTATTTGGTGGAATGTTTTATAAACATTATGGAATTAAAAAATGTTTGAATAACATTTCCATAACCAAGCAGTAACGTTAATACAACATCTAAAAACTTGATGTTTTGAACGTTCCTAGAACTTTCAAAATAGCATTTTTTTTTGTTTTTTTAACTGTTACAACCTAAAAATTGTAAGCTGGATACTCAGTGAAGTGTCTTTGGCAACAGGTGTTCTCATTTAGGGGCTAATCACCCGGGAGGGGAACACAGTATTTCACCACAGTGGAAGCTCATAAAAGTGCAGTGGGAATTTGCTATAAATATGAAATCTCTGTTGTGGGATGAGCTACCATCTGTTACACTGCCATTGCCTTCCCAAGTTGTTTTTACAGGGGATCAGCGTTTATTGTTGTTCGGAGGCTACACTCAGGCTATAATGTGATTTAGTGCTTTTCTGTAATGTGAACGCAGTTACATGTCGACAGCAGTGGTGAGGGGGATGCGTTCTTGTGTGAGTTTGTGTGAGCTTGGGTGGCTTCCAAATGGCTCACTTGGGCTCCATTATGGAGCAATCTTTACATTTCTGACCCTCTTATGGGAACTCGCTCACTGTAGAAGTACGTACAGGTGTTTGTTAATTGATTCCTATTCACACCCGAAGCGTAGCCACTTGAGTCACACCCGGAGAGAATCTCACTTCCGAACACATCTGAGACCTCTAACATGCCTTGAGTAATGCACATGCTTGTTCGCCTCCGTTACGCCTACATGTCTTTTCAAATATTCTGATTAAGTCACATGTACATCCCTGTCCTCTGCCCTCATGTTTGCGATGACGAGGTTTTCTGTTATGCAGTTTTCCCGTAATGCGATTAACCTTTGTGTTCAGAAAGAGAAACTCTGGAGACCCCACTGCTAATCCTTAACATATGAGTTTCTCTGCCCCCACTTTCATTCTTTGTATTTAAGCACACAATTTCCCGCTAGTCACTCTTGTAGTCTGCTTGGGAATTCTGGGAAGTGGAGTCTTTTTCTGAAAAGGGATTTGGAACCGAACACACTGGTCTGGGGAATGTGCAGTTGGTGTGCTGTAATTATGGTGGCGGTGGCTTTCCTTTGTGGCCTTGACATGTGGTAATATGGGAAAATCAATGCTTTGCTCCTGCGGAGAGAATATGTTTGTCCACACGCGCACTCGTGCTCATACACATTAGACACGGTCGGGCCACCCAGCAGCGCATTTCATTCTTTTTGGTATGTTTGTGTGGCTTATTTACATGCTCGTAAGGTAATTGTAGACTTGTCATTCCTCTTGGACAGAGCACCAAGCAAACAACACTCGTCCTAAATCAATCTTAACAAAGTGGTCAGACCTGCGCTGGGCTAATGAGGAGAGAGAACTGAGGACAGCGAGTAAATATGCTGTAACAGCCGCCTACCATCTTGTTCTGTTTTAAGTGCTTTCAGCTTTACTCTCTGTTCAGTGTTGGTGTACAACCGGCGGATAGAAAACCAGTTTTAATGGCACTTAAATGAGCATCGCTGCCCAACACCTCAAGGCCCCTGGCAACTCAGCACCCAGCTGGCAGAATAATGGAGGTTCTCATACATGTAGCCACCTGCCTCTCTCACCCTGCAGTTACTTTATCTCTCTGTCATCTGCTTTTTTTCTCATTCCTTTGTTTTTCTGTGCGTATAGTGTCCATAGGTCCATAATGCATCATGTCTGGAAAAGCGAACGTAAGACACTGAACAGGTTTAAATGCCTTTAAAAGCCTTAAATGTCATTGTTATATATAAATGTAAATGTTATGTATACTTAATTTGGGAAAGACAGTAGCTGCTTCTATGAATGCACGAAAACCTGTAAGTAGAAAAAGTGCCTTATTTATTTTAACTTTAAATTTTTACTGTATTTTAGTTCGTGCGTTAAATGTTTATATCTACTTTGCAGTATTATAGTGGTATATTATAGTAATATTATGCTATTTTCATCCTATATTGCCCCTTTATGTGATCACTATTTTATACAGTCTAACCAATCACACGTTGAAGTGCTGTTTAAAATCGTCCTTTACAAAAGGGCTAATTCATTCATTACTTCATGGTTTTGTTTTTGGATTGCTGAATCGGTCTAAATAATTGAATTGTATAACTTGTTCACTGTTCACGTATCTCTGAAATCCAGCCACTTTCTCACCGCTTCTCTTTTTCTTTCCTCTGGTGTGCTCTCTTTCTCTCATATTCACAGCTTTCTCTCCTCCACCTGTTCACCTCTGGCAGATTGGCTCTTCTCTTCACCCATGCACCAGCTTTAACTCTCTCCCTCCCTCCACTTTTTCTCATTTCTCCTGCATCTTTATTCTTTTATTATCTTTCCCTTCTGCTCTTGTGCTCTGCAGTTCCTTCACCTCAGCTCTGATCGTACTGTTCCACCCTTTCACCTCGTTCTTCAGTTCTCTTGCTGTCTTCTGCTGCTCCTCTCTCTCATTTTTAGTCTGCTCTTTCACTTTCCCTCTTCCTCACCCCTGTCTGCATTCCATTGCCAACCATTCTTCATCATTCTTATTCTGGTTTACGCTTTCTTTTCATCACTCTGTCCTCAACCCTGTCTCTTTGGGAAACAGGCGGATATATAGGAAACCTGTTTGAAAATAATGATTATCTTTGCAATTTGATAGAAGCCTATACACGTCTGTTAATGATTGAAACAATAGACTTAATTTTCTCCTAGAAAATGCATTATTTTTCTTTACTTTTGATTTTGGAAGTCAGATATAAATAATTTGACAAGGTTCATGAGATTCCCCCAAAACTCAAAACTTTGTTTGTTTCTCTCATTTTCTTCTTCCTTTCCCCCTTCTCATCAGTTTCTCTTCAATCTCCTCCTGGGGTCAGGTGCTAGATGCATAAATGTTGCGTGTCAATAATTTAATAAGAGAGGAGTGCCTCTCTCTTTTTCAAACACTCATATTAATAATACATGGCTCTGAATGTTGAGTAGGGTTGTACGGCCTGCCCTTGCTTTTTGTGTGGGAAAACAGCTAAATTAATGTGTAAATAAGTGCCAAATACACACACACACACACACTTGCTCTGCATGGGTGTTATGGGAAATAATTTGTGATGTGAGTGTAAAGGCTGTATGTAAGGTTTTTGGGAGCCCCTCTCTATAAGAAAAGCATTTATCACATGTAATAAAGGTGGCAGTGCTTTTTTTTTTTTTTCTATTTGCTGTCCCTTGTTTGGGGATGAGAAAATGGGCCCCTACTTGCACATGTGCACAAACACAGGCACACACAGATTTGAACACTATCTCCAGGGTAAAAGATGGAGCCTCGACTGCTGTTGCTGCGGTTTCACAGGGTCCTCAGGGAGGATGGCGAAACAGCATGTCTATTTCACACGGAGTTTAGTACACCTCAAGATACTTTGAGTGTGTATCGTACACTCTCACAACTGTTACCGTTACTATGAAATGTGCTATTCTTACAGAAAATTGCAGTGTTTATTATAATTGATATAGCCGCACATTATTTTTTTTAATTCATGTGCCCTTGTAATCTTTATTCAACAACACTAATTTCCACTCCCCCTCAAAACAATGCCTCATCTCTTGATGACGTTTGTCTTTCAGTGAGGGCGGGAGTATATCGACTGTCCAATGGGAAGGCAGTTTCTACCGCTCCAACTTCCAATGATCAATCAAATCCCGGAGAATGAAATCAAGTCCTTTCTTACATTTTATTCTCATTCCAGAAGCCATTTTACTCTATGCGTCACCACAGGAAAGAAAAGACTGTCACATCTTCTGTTTCTTAGTGACTTTAATAGTCTTACCCTTGATTATTCACGCATTCACGTAGGGAATGCACACACACGCTTAAACAATGATTTTCCTAATGATTTTTACAGGTGTTCCTGTAGCTCAGCTGGTAGAGCATTGTGTTAGCAGCGCACAGGTTGTGGGTTCGAATCCCAGGGAACACACATACTGATCAAATGTATTGAATGCACTGTAAATTACTTTGGATAAAAGCATCTGCGAATGAATAAACGTAAATGCATAAAACATATACTGCACACATATGCATACACACTTCAGTGTAAGATAGGGAAAGCTTTGTTCTAAAACCTAGTGAACTGTCTAGACGCTCCTGTAACAAGGGCTGTTTTAAATGTTGGCAGCAAAGTTATTCTTATTACAATGGCCAAAATTTCAGGCAGCATCATATATATTCTTTACAGAAAACACATGGCCAAATGTACTGAGATAAGTGAGATATAAAAAAATTGCCCAATACGGCTGACAATGGAACGTGTCGATTACGAATAAATATTTATTCAGTATATGTTTGTTCTATTTATTCTTATGCGTATTACAGTGTAATGTAATTAGCTTCACAAAATGGTAATGGAAAACACTCGATTTCAAATTTGAGTCTCCTGTGTGGTTAATGTGAGGATTGCTGCCTATGTACAGCTTTCCAAATCAGTCACTTATGAGGTTCCAATGCAGTCAGGGGGCTCTGCCTTAGAGGCAGTAAACAGCAAGACGCCTCGCTCGGTTCTGGAACAGAGCTAAAGTGTAGAAACCTCAAATGAGCCAAGTGTTAAGGAAAGAAGAGATGAGAGTGGCCAGCAGAACCGTGTGCCAGAGAGCCGTACGGAAGTCTAATGGCACACTTCCCATTTTACAGAGAAGGGCTAGCTAGCAGATAAAGGGCCAAGGATGAAAGGAAGAGAGCTAACAAAAGATAAAAGAATGAAGTGAAAAATGAAATGAAAGTGAGGTGAAAGTGAAAAGAATAAAAAATTGAGATGTGTGAAGAAGACGGAGATAGACACACAGGGGCAGAAAAGAACGATAGAGATGAAAAGAAGAGAGAGAGGCTAAGAGGAAGGCACAAGGTGACCTTGAAAAAAGGGGCACTGGAGGGAGAAACAAAGATCCAAAGAGAAGATCTGCTTGCCGTCTGACAGGGGAAGAAGTGAGGCGAGCAGCTTCAGGCTGTGTGCACGCTCGGAGCTGGTGTTTTATGTCTTGATGAGGGCGTTTCCCTTGGCGTGCGTTTGACAGCGGGTGTGTGAATGAGAGATACAGAGGGTTTATAAAGGATAGAAGATTACTAGGTAGTGAGAGACAGAGAGTTCAATACAGTCGAGGGAGGGTGAGGGCATAGGAGGGATAAAATGCTGTAAGGAGAAGTTTGTTTCACAATTTCACTGTCAACAGTGAGAGTGAGAGATTCAGCGCTGTAAGGGATAGTTGAAATAAAGAGAATATAAATACAGTGACAGGACAAAGAGAGAAAAGAGGAAGGAGGCTGGGGCTCATATAGAGACAGAGGTGAGCCAGCCATCTTTGTGTCATTTCTCTCAGTGGCCATTTTGCTCCGACCGCCGTGCCCATAAAGCTAATGGATTCAGAGGTGGAGGTGCGCATGTGGGGTGATGATCAGTACACACATCGAGGTCTTACTTATTATGGCACTGCTATCATCATTGTGCCTGCAGGGTCGTGCGGTTCACGAATGGGTTGGCATACGTTTATTTCCACACAGGTTTTATAACAAACTATACTTCCCTCCCACCCGGTTTTACCCTCACCACCTACCGTTCTCACCTCTTTCTTCACCTCCTCGTTTCTTGACCTTTTGCTCCTCGGCACCACCGGGAGATTGAAGATTATAACTTTTCTCAGATCAAGTACAACGACTGAGAGATAATTTTCCTCACATACCCGGTCGCTTTAAGATCCATTGCTTTACATGTATTTTAAAGGAGTGTTTTAAAATCACATTCCTGTGAAATTCCATGAGCGTGCGCCGCTTGCGTTCACCACGCTAATTATTTTCCAGTCGCTCCGCGCTTCCGCGCGTCTGTGCGCTTCTTCAAGCTCGCAACGCGCTCCGGGCTGACGGGTGCTGGAAATACTTCACTGGAAACAGTGACCCCGGGGAACGCGACACGGGAGGTTTGAGGCCAGGCGTCGCAGGCAATGCCACATGCTCCAGCCTGAAAATTATATAAAGTTGATGATAATCTCGATGTATTTCATAACTAAGGACACTGAAAAGCATGATTATTATTACACTTTTTTATGAATCAAATAATAATAATATTGTAAAATAACACTGAAATGATTAGAAGATACTTTATTGTACTCCAAGTTTTTCATTTGAAGTGTAATAATTTTGGTAACAGCTTTCGGTTTAGGATGTTACTTAACAAACAAACAGATGTAAACCCTAATGTTACATCTACATGTAAATCTAGAGGTACAGTGTACATCTGTCACGTTAAACGTTTTAAAGCGTGTAGTTAATGTGGAAATATATGCCCAGGCAGGGTTTTATTTTCTGCTGTGAATAGGTTGTATATTCTTAACAGGTGTTAAATAAAACACAAATGTCTGTACATTAGTACATAACTGCTGCTGGTAAATTGCTTCTTCCCCATAAATGTGGTTCGTTTGTCATTCTTAAGTAAGGCACCTGTCTTGCGTGTATGGTGTCATATCACTCATTCAGAGACAGAAAAGATGCCTGGTAGAGAAAAGTTAAGACTGACTGAGAGAAAAAGAGATTCAAATGTTGATAAAGAGATTTTTTTATTTCATAATAGATCAGAGAGACCTTGAATAAGTGTGTCCTGCTTTATAATACAGCCATAAGCAGCCAAAGCATAATTTGAAATGGTGTTTTTTGAAGGACGGTGTAATTACGGTTACTGTAGTTCAAACCCTGGTTAAACATTTATGTATTTTCAGATGTTTTTTTTGAGTACATTAGTGTTTGCTGAATGTAAATCTTAATGTTAAATGAAAGCACTTCTTTCAGTTAATGTAATGAATGTAAGTTGCTCCAGTGCAAACACATCCCTGTAGTGCGTATATATGAATGATTTTTAAAAGGATTTAAGCACCTCAGAACCAATGAGCTTTGCATTAAGAGCATAAAGCAAGCTTATGTGGTTCTATTATATTGCTTATTGTCCCTTAAATTTGCGTGTGTTTTATTTAAGAGTTTGTAGCAGCCTCATTTTGGTTCGTTCATTATCCTGAAGTAAAGCCTATCAGCTTTGCACAGACACCCCAACCGTTTCTGAGTTATTAAAACCAGTGCGAATAGTAGATCAGCAAAGAAATATGAACAGAGACTCTTGAGCGCAACAGGAGGGGATAAACACGGATATGCATGCAAATGAATGAGAAAAAGAGAGAAAGAGAGACAATCCATCCAGTTTTTCATTACTGTATCATTCTCTTACCTTCTTTTCTGTTTTTCGACTTACTTGAAAACACACATCATGGAGTTGTTTCATTGACTGTCATGAGAACTAATGACTTAAAACATTGTACATCTAAACCACTGCACACATACCCATGACTCATTTGTTGTTATGTACAGAAAAAGGGAAGGAGAAATAGTTTTAAGCCAGCGGTAGAAGAAAAAAAGGGAAATGAAGCAGAGAAAGAGAGAGAGAGAGAGAGAGAGAGAGAGAGGTGAGTGAATAAATGCTTTGTGTTACTGTTTCTTATTCTGCCGAGCTGGTCTGACAGGCCATTGTGTACCTTCAGGGGGAATTCTGCTACTGTGAGTCACACGCAGGCCATTGTATAATGAAAACACTCTTCCTGAACACAGGCATATTCATACACACAATGATGCTGTCACACAAAACCTGAAAAAATGGTTGTGTGTTCATCCAAACCAGTAGCCTTTAATCCTTGGCACATTCACTGGAATGCAGATATAAGAAACATTTTCATGTTGAGAATGAAACTTTGGCAGCATACAAGTACACACAAGCATATAGTAATCACGCAAAACTACTAAAGTAATCCCATTCGATTATACTGTTCAACATCAGTACATTAATAAAGGTGGGCAAGGCAAAGCTAACAATGCAAGCTTTTAATAAAGCTGCAGTCCATAATTTTTATTAGTTGAAAATGAACAAAAATCTGTTATTGAGCAAGTCTATTTAACTTACCCTGATTCACAATGGCAAGTTTATAATTTATCATTTGAGCTATCGGGTCTGATTCCGCAGGAAATGTCTTTCTGTAAAAAGAAAGTAGCCGGATTTTTTTCTACACCGTATGTAGATACTGTAGATGGAGCAGCATTTGTAGCTTGTTCTTACAGCAGCTGTTTCGAATTTAAGCTCCTCATTCATTTTCAGAAAATAACTCTGCAAGTACCTCACAATGTTATGTTCGGAACAGAGATGGCAGTGGTGAGGTTACGCTTTCAGAAAGTTACGGTTTGCAGCTTTAAGCAGACTGAGTGCGGAGACGGCCAGTTTTCCTCTTTTGCCTTATTTAAGTGACTTTGTCACCTTATACAACCTTCCTGATGGAAGCATTACTAAATCAGAGGTAAGTGGATGCCTGAGGTTAAATCGAAATACACTTCTGATAACTGCATTCTGATGCACATGGTTAAGTTGTATTTTTTTTCCTGCCAGCTACCCCGGCTGTGATATAAAACATTTTCTTGAATTTGTTGGCTAGCATCACGAGTCATTAGTGTTTGCGTGAGAAACAGCCTTGTCTGCATTCTCAGCAATATTTCAACTTTGTATCAATATGGATATCCCCAGATATGCATACTGTACAAATTAATTGTTAACAGATTATATATCTGTTAGCCCAGAACAATATAGGCCAGGTACACACTCATGAATGCTTGGAAACAGGAAATCAAACCTGTTTTGCTAGAATCGTACGCGGTCACGTACTTGTAAAGAACCTTGGAAATTTTCAACATACTATATGTTAAAAATGTCCAAGGTTCTATGCAAGTACGTGACCTATATGTTCAAAATCCCATTTCTGCATTTTCTGTTCTTTACACTTCTCGGTGAACACAAAGCAGCAGATCTCACTGGTTGAGGGTTTGTAGATCTGAGGTCTTATCGATTTTAATGTGTTTGTGGAACACGAGCTGAGCTGCATTCAGTACGGCTGAGCTCTTTTTAAGAGGGCGAGGGGATTTTAGCATGAGTGTGGAATGCTTTTGCATTTGAGGAGGATGGATTCAAAGTATTTTTCTGGTATAACAAGTCAGGCAATGTTTATGTATAATTTTATGTAGTCACAACCCTGTATTTGATAGAGCTAATCCTCTCCAGGGTGCAAAGCAATTTGAGGTCCGTCTTTAGAGTGTGTTTGGGTGCACTGATAATGTTTCTGTACGTTGTGAAGTGCAGCTGCTTTGAGTGTGTGTGAGTGTGTGCGTGAGTGTGAGCGTGAGCGTGAGCGTGCACTGAGTCATTCTTTATTCCTCCCGTGCGTGGAGTCGCTCTCATGCTGCTCACTGGCCTTTAACTCCAGTAGCTCTGAGCTGGAGGTCTCTCGCTTCTCTCTCTGTGGGAGCTCGCTGGAGTCTGCACACTACCCGAGCCAAAACGTGGGTTGTTTATTTTAACCTGCCTTTGTATTGGGCAGGGTGAGAAAGGGAGAAAGCAAAGAGAGAGCGAACGAGTTTCAAAAAACTTGAACTTTGAGGTCTTCCCTGAGTAAATGCAATGACGACCCAAAGATCAGAGCCACTGGGTCAGACTTTGCAAAGGTGTAAAGATTGCCATTTCTGAACCCGTCATGGTGCTTCAGCTTCAGTATCAGCTAAATACAACTGTTATCAGGCCATGAATTTATACAGTCACAATATTTACTTTGTGGCCTTATAAATGACACAACATTTTATGATGTTGTGATTACTTGCCTGTTAAAAGATTAAATACAGTTTTTAAAGCAAAAGAAATAAAGAATAAACTTGGAAAATGTTTTTTACACCAGTGTTTGATACACAGTTTCTTCCAAACTAACATATGTAGAATATTTCTTTTATTGGCTGAGAGATGCGTGTTAAACTATTTTTGATTTTTTGTCATGCAACAAAGATAAAACTGTTCTTTACAGTTAGAAAAATGTTAATGTACAGGTCAACATGATCTAAAAACCGACCCAACATATTTTCCTAATTCCCAGTGCAGGTGTTATTGATTAATCTTTGCACGTTATTCCAAAGAAAAAGATGTTTCTCCTTCAGCTGACATTTATTTTTTAACCCCTTAACTCCAGCCACCTGTTATATAAAGAGCACGTTAAGATATAATCAGTTCACAATGGATGAAACCATGTTCACATGTATATTTATATCTAATATTTGACTTGTTTGCGTTTCACTGTTTTTTAATGAGCAATCAGAGCTGGATAAGACACATGCTGAGACAGTCTGCGCATTCTCTCAGTAGATATCAAAACACAGACCTGTGAGTTTATAATCAGTCTGAGGCTACGCTTTCTTCCCCCAGGGGAGGTTTAGACCCAGGAGTATAACTCTCTTCTGTGTGTTTCTTATTAGCAGAAGTTTGACATCTGGGTTTCAATTTCCAAATTTTGATTTCTTCCTGATTTGTTGCAGATTTCAGGCCGCAGTGCCAGAAATGTTGTAACGTTTCCCTCCCTTCTTGTTCGCAGGGGTCTGGAGTCAGCGGGTTCGAGTGGAATATGAAGTCACAGCATATCCGAACGCATCTGTCAATCTGCGCTGTGAGTTCACCAACAGGGGAGCCACCACACTCACACAGGTAAAATAAATAGTTATCATTAATTTCAACCAGCATAATGGCACTGTTTTTCAATAACAAGCAATTTGTAAAGTGACCCCCAAAACTCATTTCTTATATGCTTTAGGAAGTCGCAACTAGCTCAAAATCTTAAAGTGAGCAATTACCCTGAAAGAAATAGTTTTCACTGTTTATCAGACTGCGTCACACCTGCCCAGCTAACAGTTTTAGGTTGCAAGAACGTTTCTCTAACGTTTCCATTAAGTAACACAAATGTTAAAAATGTAATGTTTTTTTTGTTCTAGGAATGTTGTATTAACATCATTGCTTGATTATGAACATTATTCAGACACTTTTTTTTGAGTCTGTAATGTTTTGAAACATTCAGCTTAAGCAACAGCTTAAGAGTAACATTATTGATAAATATGATTGTAATGGCGTTTCTGCAAGAATGTTTTTGATAACTTAAAGATAACTTTTAGAGAACGTTCCCTGTCAGCTGGGTGGTTAGTACATTGCGTTTTCATGTAACATCCTAGGAAACTAGCCGTACTTTTTGCTTTCAGGTCTCGTGGATGTTTGAGCGCGTCGAAGGCGAGAGACACAACATTGCAGTGTTCCACCCCAACTATGGCCCGAGTTTCCCTAATAAAGACTTTGAAGGGCGAGTTCATTTCACACAAAGTACCCTGGAGAATCCCTCCATCAGGATCGACTCACTGAGGATGGCGGATGCTGGCAGGTACATCTGCGAGTATGCCACTTATCCCAGCGGAAACGAACAAGGAACAACCACTCTCACCATGCTGGGTAACTTACTTGTTTTGTTTATTTATGAATCTGCTGCAGTGCTTTCTGAAAAACAAGACAGACTCATGATTTACTCTGAGGTGGAGCTGCATTCTGTCTTAGACTAAAGCTGGGTGATAGACTGTAGCTCACATAATACGTCTTTTAATACAACATGTCTTTATATTTATGTTTGCAGTCAAATTGCATACAGGGTTTTCCACGCTGATTTTCATTAAATAATAATAATTGAATCACTACATTTATATGCATCAATATAACACTGCATAATAATAAACGAAAATATTTACCAACATAATGTTCATATTAAAAAATGCCATGTGGGGACCTTGGTGAACATGTTTGAGGGTTGATGTAAATGAATCCTGTGAATCAGTGTTTTAAAGGTAGGGTAGGCAATTTCAGAGAGGCTAGCAATAGCAAGCTAGCTTTGAAAGCATGAGATCAATGCAATGGATTGGACAGAAGATATATATTAATATAAATGTTTATAGTCCACTTAGTGATTGCTATCAGGATGTGAAGAGACTTTCAACCAGCATAACAAAAAAATGTTTCAGAAGCAAACCGCCACCCTGCCTTAAAAACGGTTAATTAAAACAAACCGTTCAAAAGAACGGATTTACAGGAATGAATCAAACGTTACAACTCTCGCCACTTGCATTAAAATGTCCTGTTTGAATGCTTTTATACCCGCGAGCACAAAACTAGCACACAAGCACAGTCTCCAGGAGACTTACTAACCAAATAATTAGTGAATTCATAATTCAGAATTATTGCATTATGTGCAGTATTGCTTCATTTTATATCCCCAACAACATCATATGAAATGCATTGTAAATGTTCAATATATCACTGAGTCCTGGTATAGACCATAAAAGCCAAGATTGATGCTTTAGCTGCAAAATCTTTAGTAACTTTGAGTGCAATTAGAAAAGCTCAGACACTGAGGCATGGGAAACTCCATTAGCTTTACTCACAGTAGCGTTTCTGCTGTCTGCTTTAATGCTTATGTTTGCCATTAGCCTGATTCATCATTTCAGTGACTAAGCTAAAGCTATCATCAGAAAGCAAGCAATGCTGTGAATCATTGCTGCCTGTTTGTTATTCTTCCTGTGGAGTTGTGTGCAAGCTTCTCGCTCTGTTTGTCCTCCACGCTCACCACTGTTATATAAAGTAACACATTAACTCTGTGTTTATCTCGAGCACTTGTTGGTGACATCTCTCTCTGTCTCCCACTGTTTTTTCTCTTTCCCCTTAATGCCTGCTTGTACTTTCTCTGTTCTGACCATGTTTGCTCACAAGGTTTCGGTATTATATTGGCAAGTCTGCCTAGATATCAGCCGGTAAACAACCCATAACCGACAGTTGAACAGTTCAGTTCCTGCATAGCCCTGCCGCAGGCCTTTTCGAGCTCAAAGGTTTTCTGTGTTTGGAGGAAAAACTTGCATTTGAAAGCCGAAATCATGTTTGTAATCTCTTTCAAACCTTCTTTTTCTCTCAGCCAGACCCAAAAACTCGGCTGCCCCTGTTCCAGTGCAGGCCGGCTCTTCTGAGGTAGTTGTGGCACGTTGCGAAGCAGTCCAAGGAAAACCCGAGGCTACGATCTCCTGGAATACGAACCTCGGCGGCCGCTATAACCACACCTCAGTGCCTGAGAAAGACGGCACTGTGACTGTGAAGAGCGAGTATCGGATGGTCCCGACTCCCGCTGAAAACGGGAAAGAAATCACCTGTGTGGTGAATCAGAGGACGCAGAGTGAACCTCAGCCGTTCCCACTGCAGCTGGTGGTGGAGTGTAAGATACATACACAAGATCACGTCCTGTTAAGAAAAGCGTCTTCACTAACACACACATACATTCATATGTATTCATACACATACATGTGACTGTGTGTGTGTGTGTATGTATATACATGTATGTATATATATCAGTTTATATATATATTAACATATATAGAGCTAATTCAGGGTGATGCATTAAATTAAAAATATTTTAAACTGTTTAACAGTTTAATTCCTCAGGGTCTTCTACTGTTATCACTCTGCAGTGGCGTTTCTATCTTTAATGAACACAGATTGCAACTGTTTCAGATTTGAAAATGAATTTTATGATGATTTTTATAAAGCTAAATCATAGTCTTCACTTTTCTCTTTTTATTTTAGTTAGTTTAGGAGTTATGGATGTCTTAAATTTTAAATTTAGGTTTTCCAGTTATGTTTAATTTTCGTTTTAGCTTCCGCTAACCATAATGACACTGGTGTGCACTTTTAATCCTCGTGTAATTTGCTCTTTTCTATCTCACTTCTTCTTTTTTTGATCTGAAAATGCAGTCGAGCATCTCTTTCTCAGCCTCGTATGTCTGCCTCGACACATTTTTCACTTTTTTCTTAAAAGCTGTTTACAGAGCGTCAGTGTTTGCACAGGCGAGCCGGAATGTTTGGGGTTGTTGGAGTTTTGCAGTTTCACCATTCCTTTTATAAATCTCTCTGTTGGAACATCCTCGCCTCTTGCATTTCTTTTATTCAGTGTTTCTGCTGCGTGTCAGAGCCTCGCTGTGCATCCTTCAGCACATCTGTATCTTTTGCACCCCTGAACCACAGATAATCAGTCTTTGAGCTGAGCGTTCAGTGTTGGACAGTGTTGGGGAGTAACTAACAAAAAGAACCATTCTCCTGTAGCATGACGGTAGTTTAGCTGTTTTTAAAGAGTGCAGTTTAACCAGCAACAAGCTGCTGTTTGCAACAACTTTTCTGACCAGATTCTACATGGTTTTTAATGTCATCTCTCTCTCTCTCTCACTCTCTTTTTGTCCTGCTGTCTTCCTCCTGGCCTTTTTTAGACCCCCCCCACCGTGACGATAGAAGGTTATGACAGTAACTGGTATATGGGTCGGACTGATGCGGTGCTGACGTGTCATTTTGATGCTAATCCTGCACCTACTGATGTGAAGTGGACGGCGTGAGTGCTTTTCCATTAATAAAATAAAATAAAATTCCCTCAAAAACTAAAGTTCTGTCATCATTTACTCACCCATATGCCATTCTAGAATCATCTCACATCTTTTATGGGATAAAAAAAGATATTTATCAGAATGAGTGCTTTTAAATTTGGCACTTCAAAATGTGGTATACTGTATACTTTTGTAGTGTTTTATTTTGTTTTTACAGCTTTACAGACCTAGTACGTTTGGTTTCATTCTTTGAAAAAAATAGGACAGCTTGAACTTTTAGCTAAACTTTCACAGAAAGAAACATACGGATTTAAAATGAGGGTGAGAAAATGACTTAATTTATTTGAAAATAATTAAATTAAAAGCTGCAATCTGTAGCTTTTCTTGGGTTAAAATCAATTATTGAGCAAGTATGTAACAAATGAAAGTTAAAACAATCTCCTTAACGTACTCAAAACAGTAAGGTTATAATAATGGTTTTTAATTTGAGCTGTCTGGTCGATTTCTCTGGAAATGTCATTTTGGATTCTTTTGATGGACTGCAGCTTTAATTTTGGAGAAAAACTTAATTTTAAAGAATTTAATTTTAAAGAAGAACTGTTTCTTTAATGGCAGTACAGGCTATAGGCACAGCTTTGTATTCATTATTTTTTCATTGCGGTTATTATTAATCTAGTCTTAATAGAATCCACATTCTGCTTTTTTATTTATGTGCTGTTGTTGTTAGATGCGTAATTATTGAACTGTATCTACAATTTGACTGAAGCAAAGTCAGAGATAACAGTTTAGCTGTTAACAGAAGCCACAGGCTAATTGGCACTGAATTGAGAAGGTATCGCTGCCTCCACTATAATACAACAACAGCCTGGTAACGCTTCACTGTTTTGCCTTCATTTTCTCAACAAAACAAAGGAGAATATGAATCGATACAGATCGAGAAACAACATTCATTAACAAGACCTATCGGGTGACAGGCGCTTGGATACACCTGCTCAATAGAGTCGAGTTAACTCACAAAGACACAGTGATACTGTTTTGATACGTGTTGTGTTGGATAAGATAAGAACCTTTCTAATTTAACACTTGGCTGCCAATCAGAATTGTGTGTTTATGATCGGTCATTGTAATGAAATGTTTCGAAGGGTGTTATGTTCAAGCTCAAAATACAATCCACAAATGTGCACAGGTTATTTGCGTCTGTAAAGTGACACACAAATAAAATCTCCAACGTTTGTGTTTGTTGTTGATTGATCACATTTTATGGGGACATTCCATAGACTTTACTGTATACTAGGTTTTTATACTGTACAGACTGTATATTCTCCCTACGCTAACCCTACCCTTAAATCTAACCCTCAAAGAACACTGGTATGCATATTTGTGAGACATACTGTGATTATTTGCTACGACTAATTTCAAACTAGTCAGCGGTAACATGTTAACATTTTCAAAAACATGTTTTAGTGTTTCATGAAATTTAAAGGGATAGTTCACCCCTAAATGAAAAATGTCCATCATTTACTCACTTCCATTTTTCCAAACCTGTATGACTTTTCCTCTGTGTAACACAAAAACAAGAAACTGAGATATTTCTCAGTGGTTTTGTGTCCATACAAATGTGTGCCACTGTTGTTTGGTTACGAACATACTTCAGAATATCTTCTTTTGTGTTCCTCAGAAGCAAAAAAGTCATACGGGTTTGCAATGACATGAGAATGAGTAAATGATGGAAAAAAGTCAATTTTGGGTGAACTGTCCCTTTATAACAAGATACAGTATTTGAAGATGTATCTGGGTATATATCAGTAAAGGAATGTAATTTAAACTTTGATTGTTTCCTTTGCAGTTCAGTGACAGAAGCTGCTGGTGAAGAAAGTGGATGAAAGCGTGAACACAACATTTGTGTGTGAGGTGAAGAACAGTCTGGGTTCTGACAAGAAGGAACTCACCGCCACAGTCATCGGTGAGTATGAACTCAACGCTGGACTGCTGCACCACACACACACTCGGGTACATGAAGCTATGAAGCTGTGTGATGCTCACATCGGTTTAAATGTTCAATTTACACATTAACCATCCAACAATCCAGCACACAAACTTCAAAACTACAATTTCCTAACAAGGTGCAGTGCAATAAGTGTCCATTTTAAATCTTTCTGTCAGGTAAATCAAAAATATATATAAATAAATAAATAAATATATATATATATATATAAATATATATTATATAAGTTATTGTAACTGTATATTAAGCCTCAAGTATCCTCTAATTGGTTGTGATTTTGGCACATTGGACAGCATTTTAGTTTCTCGTATTAAACAAATGCTGGGAAATTGTATCACGCCTGGTTAGGAGGCTGTGTTTACATACACGACAGCTCACTTTACAAACACTCAAAAACACTAAATATGGGAGCAGGGTTTCTGCTTACTGTCTAAGAAAAGAATCGCTTTAGTATGCCTGCAGTCCTGTCTTTTGTGGGCGGGTTTTACAAGCCTATCACTTGCTTGGTGGTTTGTTTTTTGTTGGCCTGCCTATCCAGATTTTGGGGGTTTTCTTAAGAAATCTTTGTTCTTCGTGGAGTCAGTTGGTGTGAGCCAGTTTGCCGGGTTGCTTTTTTTATATTCTCCTTTTCTCTTCGTTTTTTCCCCACCATACCTAACCTTCGTAGAGTTCCACTGCATAGTTCTTTAACCTCTCTTAACTCAAAAAGAAAAGATTTTTCTTTTGCATGCTGTGATGCTCTTTCTCTTCTTTGATCTTCACACTTTCTCTCTCACACATTTTTTATTAGCATTGATGCCGAACACTGCTGTGATGGTCCATTTCTTGAAATGTTGCCTTTTCTCTCGTCAGTCAGCTCTGGAGCGCCTGCGTCGTGAAATGCGCGCATGTAGACCCGCAATCCACAGCGCTTTTGGCACTTTAACATGCGAGAGTGAGTGAGCGAACTCAAGAACCACATTTAGAAACTCTGGGAATCCTTTTGGAGGTTTCGACTGTCTTGTGGGAGAACAAAGGCTGTTTGTAGGCGCACTGTAGCAAGAAGAGAGTTTTTCTAACGTTTTTTCCCCTCTTGACAACAGTAGCAGAGAGAAGAGTCTTAACACTGTCATAAGGATGCCTGGTCCTCTTTTCACAGAAGCATACAAGCACACCCACTCTTTAATGAAGTCACTGTTTCACTCCCTTAAACTGTTGACACGCCAAAAATACAACATGAAGAACTGACAGAGGCTGTCACAGTGACTGGCTTATAACTGATCTAGTTGCTTTCATCTCTCTTTTTTTTGCACAGCTTTACAATCTGTTAATCTGTTCTGTGAATTCATGCTGTACCTCGAACCCTTCAAATACTTCTGTAGTCGAGGCGTAATGTTATACAAGTAATGAGCAATCAAACACTTTTGTGCAATCTAAGCCAGTATAACGTATAAGGTGTGTCTTTAAATTTGTATTAATCTTGTGCATCATTTTCAGAGGAAAGCGCTTATGGAAGTAACCTTATGGAATGTTACACTGTTTGCAGTAAATGGAATTTTATTTAGGAGACATTTTCTAAAGATCATGGCAGCAGTAATTCATCAAATGATGGAGAAGAGCATTATAATCAGGCATATATCCAGACGAGCCGTGCAGACGGGCACACGTTCAGCATTTTAAAGAGTCGACAGTGATTGAGACCCAGCTAACAAGGCTGTATGTTTCCATTAAGTAACAGAAACGTTACAAAAATGTTTTTTTTTTAATGTTCTAGGAATGTTCTAAACGCCCAGTTTTTTCGATTTTGTATTAACATTATTGCTTTTTAACATTATATCATGTTAAAATAACAATGTACTACTGTTGTTACTACAAGAATGTTTTTTGAAAACTTTGAGAGAACGTGGAGAATGTTAGCCAATGTTCTGAGAACGTTCCCTGTTAGCTGGGTAGATGCTATACAGTACCAGTAAAGTATGACACATTGAGGAGGTGTGCTGCATATTTCGCAACCCAGCACTCAGAACTGGCCTGCAAGACGCACAAGACTGTGTTCAGAGGAAATGTTTTGGCTGCGTTTGTGTCGTTATCTGATTTGCATAATTTCTTCATTTCTTCAGTCCGTTGGCTTTGAAAACAATAAAACAATGCAGTCAGTGCGTGCCAGTAAACAACATGCAATTAATTCCTAGTTAATTCCTGGTGTAAATTTGATGTTAACATTTCACATATAATATTGTTTTGCATTATTGTATTTTGTAATTATTATTATTGTTGTAATATTGCTTATAATTGATTTTGTTGGCATTTTGGGTGGCCAGATGGCTGTTAGATTAGGGTGGTAACTGTACACTGTACGCGGCGACTGCCAGTCCAGAGCAGCTGCGGCACTCTGCAGTTTGTTTCGAGAGGATTATGAGGTATACACAGCAGAAGGCAAATGTCCCCACAAGTATAGTAATACTAGGGCATTTTGAACTTGTGGCGACATTTTTGAGATCCCCATAAGAAATGGACTTATCATACTATAAGTATGATAAGAATCATACAGAATGATCTATTTTGAAAATCGGTGTGTGTGTATATACTTATTCTTTAGGGAAAGTTTACATTTGTGGAAATTTAGGGTGTGCTCATTTGTACAAATGACATGTAAATGATAAAGAAATATATATATATATATATTGTCTTCCTAAAGTTCTAAATATGCAAGAATTCAGAGTTAGCCGTAATTGGCAGTATATTACATCTGTAATATGTCTGCATTTAAAAAGTGTAAAAAGTGTGTGTGTAAAAACAAATAAGAGGAGAAGAAGAGTTGTTTTGACAGATTCCCTGGAAGCTGAAATTATTTTTTTGCTTTCTTATTTAACTCATTGGAGTTGAGGGGGAACCTCAGCCTATGCCAGCTAACAGACACGTCTTGCAGCTCGCCAAGAAGTGTTTCCTCATTTATTTCCTTCCCCAGCCATTTTTACATGGCAAATGAGGAAAACTCAAAGCTTTCCTTGTAGACTCCTGTGGGGGGGAACCCAGAGGCCATTTAGCTGCTTAAAATCCTGGCTTGATTTTGGTGCCCTTTATTAAGTTTGGTCTTGGCTGCTTTTAAGGAAACCTGCAATTGATTTTATGCAAAAGACAAGCACACGTTTATGTGTATGCATGTTACTGCATCCACAACTTAAAACATCACACAAATGCTGCTTGTTGCCTTTGCTGACATCTGCCATCTCAGGTTGTGATTTGGACACTGTTGTAGTTTCCTAGCAAGATTTTATTGGACAGTCAGCTTCACCAGTTAAGTTTAGCTGATGAACGTCTTATATTTACTAGTCAACCAGCTAGACCAAGGGCCAGTTGCTTAAACATACCTGCTAAGTTAAGACTGTGGCTTAAGAACTTTTGCTAGTTTAAGAACTAGCAATTATTAATGGTAAATCAGTCTTACTTTTCAGATTAAAATTAGACCAATTTAATTTAAGACTAGTCTAATTGATTTATGCAAACAGCCACAGGACCTAATCAGCATAATCTGGACCAATGTAGAAACTGATGCAGGCTTAAGATGGTTTTGCAGAAGAGACCTAGATATACAGATTAGTGGTCGCTTGATGCAGGTTTTCCATGATTTGGTCTTAAATGATGTAATCCAGATCAGTTCTGCTCTCAGAGTCTATATCACATCAGACTGTTACCTGCATCATCCTCACTGTGTGAAAACAATGTCTGTGACTTGGCATGTGAGATAAAGGTGTGAGAAAGACCTTGTTCGCGTGACATCTGGAGGAAGCTTATCGCCCGCAGCTTAGCAAGAGAACATTGACAATGAGACAAAGAAGCTGGTTGCAAAGGGCGAGGAGATATGACCCTGCCAACATTAAGTAAAATGTCAGAGAAGCGGGCTGGCAGGATTACCTGGCTGTTAGCCACCTTCCCTCATTAGAGCTCATTAGAGACCAGGGTTCACTGCAGAAACCATAGGGCACACTGCGCTAACATTACGGCTCACTAGTGTTGTCTTTAGCCTTTGCTTTGATCAATTACAGAACTGAAAACAGGCTTGGCAGGATCTAACAGACCCTCCCTGATTCGAATGATTTCATGATTTATTGGGCTGCCCGTAAATAAATGAGTCTGGCAGAAAATGTGTTTCTGAACGGCATTTTAGTCATTTAAGGCTTGATTACATAACTTAAAATCTGAGCAGGCTTTCTGAAGAGACTTTTATAAACCTGAACTGTAAGGTTTTCTCAAAAGTTGGCTCAAAACAGCGGGGCAAACGTCGTGTAGGGAAATTCTTTCGAAACCCTGAGACAGCTAACATTTTCTACATTGTGTTCTTTTAATTAAAATAGTTGCCTTAAAGATTTCTTTGTTTACTTTTTTGTTTTAAAGGATGATAAATTCAGTTTCTGATGTATTGCGTGTGCAGTCTATCCAAGCTGCTTTGTGCGCCTCCAAGATATATGAAGTGATGCATATATGTCATGAATCCATGCAGACTTACTTATAATCAGTATTTTTCTGACATGCTCTTGTCTGTATCTCAGCCATTCCGTGCACATATCAGACTTCAGATTTTGGCAGATCACATACACGGATGCATTAATGTTGGAAAACGCAGTGCACGGCGTGACTAGCCAGATGGAGTCAGTTGCATTTTTCATAAACATTTAGTTTCAGACTCTCATTACTTGACTCCATTTTCTTTGGAAAAATAGTCCTTCTGAGTAGATTATGAGAAACAGGCTGTCTTTTTCAGGACAGAAATGGGACAATGGAACATTTCTCACAAATTTTGACGCTGATGCGATGGCGGGATGCAGTGAACTGTTGAAAAATCATTAACAGATCTTTTTACACTTCAGCTAAGGATAGCCTGGTTTAGCAGAGCTATATTTAGCTCTTCCACAATCCTGATATCTCTCATTATTAGTCATTACCTGCACATGTCTTTAATCTCTCATTATTAGTCATTACCTGTGTATCGCTGTAATGAATGTCTGCTCAGCCTGCGATTAATTTTATTGGGAAAGCATCACATTCAGAGACCCAGATCTGGGGAGGTTGTATGATAGGTGCCCTGGGATTATTGCCTGAAACAGATTGCAAAGTCAGAAATGTGTCAGAAACATCCTCAATCCTGGACAATTCTCACAGCCTAGCTCTTTAAACCATCAAACCTGGGTGTTTGAGTCTGTGTGTGAATGTATATGTGAGTGTGTGTGCGTGTGTCTGTTTGTGCGTGCGAGTGTATCTGTGTGCGTGCATGTGTATCTGTGTGTGTATCTGTGAGTGTGTATCTGTGAGTGTGTATCTGTGGTGTGTATCTGTGAGTGTGTGTATTCTTGCACAACAGAGTTATTAGGATCTCAAAGCCTAATTTTTCTTTCTAATCTGCTTGATTCAGCATCAGTGCTACACGTGGTTCACACACTCCATCCTGCACAAAACCAGGTTCTTTTGAGAAAGAATTCAAGTGTTTTTCCAGTAGTTATCTTGATTAGAAGATCCATCAGCTACAGAGAAGAGGCAGTTCCCTGCATCACCTCTGGCAGCACCATTAGGTCTCGTCACTTGTCCATTAACCAGAGCTTTAGCAGAACAGCAGCAAGACACTGTGGTAGCTAGTTATGTGCACTGGGAACTCAGTTTCAGACTTTGTTTGGTAGGAACGGCCCGAGGCCAGACCTGAGATTTGAGCCTGCACTTCACGGGGAAGGAAACACAATCCTTCTGTGTTTCTTTTATCCATCATCTCTCCAGCTGTCAAACACCTGTGTATTTGAGCAGAAATAAATTAGAATATAATAGTCGCATTCATGCAGCGCATACGCGGATCGCTTCGGTATGCCGTTGTCGCATGATTGATTGCAGGCATAGAGGTTGCAGTTCTACCCGGGGTAGCTGGTTTTTTTTTATGATGGGAGCCATTTATAGAAGACTGAAAGTGGATGGCTTTGTTGCATCATAATATAGAGTCTTGCGCAGGAATGCTGGAAGCAATCAGTGTGAACACTGATCAGTGTAGAACATCTCGCAGACTCCTTAAACCTGTAGCTCAGTGGAACATGAATAATAACATAAAATTACAAGTCTGAACGCAGTAATTGTAGTTTGCATAATCACGTGGTTTGGAAAATGTTCGGTCCTGAACTGAGAACAGCAGGAGTTTATTAAAGAAATAGTTCACTTGAAAATGAAAATTCTGTAATTTAATCGCCCCCATGTTGTTACAGACCCATGTGACGGACTTTTTCTGCACAATTTTGAAGATCGTTTTTCATGGTCAAAATGACTTATGCCCCATAATGTTTATGCTTTTTGAAGGTACACAGTATCTGTGTGTGAGAAATAGACTAAACTTTGAGTCTTTTTGTAAAGTCATGGTTTAGAATGACATGAATGTGAGTAAAATTACACTTTTCGTTTATAAATGAACTAAAGCTTTAATTATAGCGGAGACCATCATGACACCAATGTATGCAGTCTTCAGTTTATTTTTATACACTGAAGTTTATTCATTTTTTCAAACCATTATCATGTGTTCATTAATTTACTAACAAAACTGAATAGTAATTAGAGCAATTATTATGAGTTTTCTCTCTGAACTATTTTTTTTTGTGGTGGTTGAAGAAAGTAATGATTGTATTGCTGTAGGATGTCTCTTTGACATCACTTTAAACTTAAAAAAGGCATTTAAAATATTAGGCTGCTTTAGTGGGATGAAATTTGTTACAGTTCAGCTATTAAAGGCAGGGTAGGTGGTTTTTTCCAGAAACATCTTTTGTTTTGCTGGTTGAAAGTTTCTTAACGTCCTGATCACTGTGGTCTAAATATACTTACTAAATATATTTATAAATGTATAAATTTATAAATGTATATCTTCTGTAGAAGACGAAGGACCATGAAATGTTCATCCAATCACTGTATTCGGTATGAGTGCAATGATAGGATGTCCTGCTTGCCTGTCAAGCTATGTATGCGTTATATATATATGGCTTTGGAGAGCACTTTTAAAGCTAGGTTAATATTGCTAGCCTCTCTGAAATTGTCTGCCGTCCCTTTAAGGATGTCCCTTTTCATGTACCATCTAGTCAACATTCCAACATAGACTTTGTGTTTCAATAAAGCCAGTTATTTATGTAGCCCCATCACATTGGTTATTATCACAAGTATGTGTGCTGCAGCGCGGCTGATTCCAGCAGCTCTATGTGTGTGCAGGGAAATTTTCAGCACATTTTAATGTGGAAAGGCTTTCTGGCGTGTCATTAATGGAGTGCAGCGGAATAATAATGCGCTGCAGACACTTGAGGATCATAACGGACGCGCTAAAGGTCAGAAGATGTGGAGAGGTGCTTTGTTCACCAGCCCATCAACATTCTTGGACAATAATGACCTTTAACAACTTTCACGACTTTCTGAGACTCATCCTTATGTGGGTTGTAGAAACTCAACGTTTTCCGCTAGCGCTCGTGAAGACCGCTCGCGCTGGTAAATTCAGCGGCTTAATGTTTTAATAGCCCTGCAGTAGATCGATCGCCGAGCCCGAGACTTTCTGAAACGCTGCTTCTACTGGACGAGTGCCATAAAAAGATTACAGTTTAAACCACTGAGTGTCTTAAATTGTGCCGGAGAGTCAAAGAGATCAAAAAAAGGTTAAAACTCTCAGTGTACACACAGAAAATAAACGTTTCATTTCACTTTAAGAAACTGAGGAGAACTTTTCCACACAATTTGATCTAGGTCTTTTTGGCAATAAATAACAATTAATAGTTAATAGATTCAATAGTTAGTCCTTCAGTGTGTTTAGTAATTTACCGCATAATATTATTAAAGCTGCAATCTGTAACAGAAATCAGTTAGAGCAAGTACATAACAGATCAGTTTTTTTGTTTGCCTGTAGCTCAACTGGTACAGCAGTGCATTAGCAGCGCAAAGGTTGTGGGTTCGACTCTCAGCGAACACACATACTGATCAAATGTGTAACCTGAATGTACTGTACGTTGCTTTGGATAAAAGTTTTTGCCAAATGCATAAAGGTAAATATATTTTTAACGACATTTTAAGATATGTTTTTGTCTTTTTACCAAACATAGGCTGTTTTGGTAGTTTTTCTTTTTCTCCTGGCATGAAATAAGGAAATGGCTGTATATTAAATGAGTAGAATACTAGATTGGAAATTTGAGAATTATGGAAATTTATACTGGTTTATGCTGGTCTTTGTAGCAGGGATGCGGCAAACAGTTGGAGTGTATTAAAGATGCAGGCTTATTAAAAATAAAAACCTCCCATGTGTTCTGCTCTTTTGCTAGAGTTTGAGTGCAGAGAAACATAAGCCAGTTGTTCTGTCATAGGCTGAGACATGATGAAGCAGCGTTGTGTCTGTCTTCATCCACCTCTGTCTTTTGTCTTAGAGTCTCAGAGCTGGATGTCGAGGGTTCAGGGATACTGTCTGTCAGCCCAATGAATAATGAATCCCACACTATGGCATCTGGCAGGGTAGTGTCACAGACGCTGGGGTTAGGAGAGATTGGAGATGTTAGATGCTTGTGTAATTGCATGCCTTCGTACATTCGTATGACTTTTCGTTGGCAGCAGGGCTTAGAAAAACTTTAACGACAGTTCACCCAAAAATATGTAATCGTTTATTCACCCTCACATTGATCCAGACCTGTATGAGGTTCTTTCTTCTGTGGAAGATAAGAAATTTAGAAATTTAGGAGAAATGTTAAAGCTGCAATCAGTAACTTTTTGATTAAAATGAACAAAATTTAGTTAGTGACCAAGTATAAGTCCTTTTCATTTACCCTGATTTACAGTAAGCTTGTAATATTGATTTTATAATTTGATTTGTCTGGTTCGATTTTCCAGGAAATGTTGGTTTGGCTTAATTTGACTTCAACATACGTAAACAAAAGTGCGTTAAGTAACCTGCAGTTTTATGTTTCAAACTGAGATGGCGACAGAGCTGCAAACGTTACAGATTGTGGCTTTAATAACTTATATCTTTTCCATGTAATGACAGTAAATGGTGATCAGAGGCATTATATGGTTAATCGGTTTATAATGTATTTTTTAAATCTTTTTGGTTAATTTTGAACTTGTCATTCCCTGGTCACCATTTACATTCATTGTACAAGAAGGAGCAGCTTCAATATCTTGAAGCCTAAAATCTTCTTTTGTGCTCTGCAGAAGAGAGTCATACGGGTTTGACAGGTCATGAGAATTTCCATTACTGAGCGCACGACTCCTTTAATGCCGTTGGATTGTAGGAAAAAAAATGTGAAAAAGTTGTGTATGTTTAGGGGATGGGGCATCCTAAGAAAGCGCTGTTTTAGCACTTCTGTCTCCTGGGAGAGGGATAAAAAAAAAGAATCTGAGAAGCGAAGCAACGAAAGGTTTTCAAAAAGTGCGTGGGAGAGCGAGAGATTGTGCGCTTGTTATATTGCAGGGATATTAAGTTGTATCTGTGTCGTGTGGGAAGAGATTTAATGTGAATATACATGTTCGTACATATATTTTCATCAGCTGTGTTTATTCTTTCATGAAGCATTCCTCGGTAGTTTTGGAAGACGTGTTGTGAAGCTTGTAGGCTTGTAAAGTATGAAAACAGACTGCAGTGGTTTCAGGAAAGTCTCTTGATTCATCTCTAGTTGCCAGAATCTGTAATGACTCAGATTGTCATGGTAACAGGAGAGATTGCTGGAGGTGGATTGGGTGATTGCTTGGCCGAGAGAGTGAAGTAAGAGGAGTTACAGTCAGCATGCAGGAGGTTTCGGCCGAACTGTACTGAGGTCAGTTTGCTGCGGACGTGAAGATCTTCTGCTTCAGTTAAACAAACCAGAGAGTTTCAGCTCTTCTCTTTAGTGCCAACATTGTCATTATTCTTCTGCTTGTATTTAGCATTACAGTACATTTTGTTACTTCAAAATATAACCTCAACGTCATGCACTGCTTTATAATTCTGTTGTGGTTCTGCATGTTTATACTGGACCAGCATTATTAATGCATTGACCTGTGTGTGATACAGCGGTAACCAGAATCAATTCAGTGGACTTGCAAAACACCATTACTGTTCTTTAAATTGAAAAGACTGTCTGGGTCTGAAATCTTTATTAAATCAGAACGTAAATACAATTACTCTTCTTGACATCATTGCTGCTGTCTGACAATATAGACATCAAGTGCATTGCTGCCACTACGGCTCATTCCATGCACACCCTGCAGGATGCCTCATAAAATGGGGCTAATCCTTCTTAAAGCAGGTGTTTCCTTGTGTTTAGTTGGAATGCAAAAACTGAGCAGTTAACTTAGCTGGGTAGGGGCAAGAAGCATTGAAGTGCATTGGTGCTGACTTACAACTCTTCTTCTTTGCATGATCATACTGTGAAAGTCATAATTTTAATCTCCCTACTCCATTTATGTGTTGCTCTCTTCTTGTTTGTTCATCGTACCGTGGTCTATTTTCACCGGCTCCCAGGCGTGCTGGAAAGGACATTTGTGTTGTTTTCTCAAAACAAAACGAGATTGGAATCCGGCAAACTTGGCTCACACCATAGGACATGTAGCTGGGAACTGGGGGCATCCAAAAACATTTTTCAGTCTAAGAACCAAAGAGTACACCACTTCCTATGGTGCAAAATAGGCGTGACACCATCCACCAACTTCACCGATCGCCAAAGTCCAATTCTGATGTTCCTGACTGTTTGTGCTCCTCTGCAGAGTCCACTGAAGAGTCCTCCAGCACAGGTGTGGTCGCAGGGGCCATTCTGGGCAGCCTTTTGGCCCTCGTATTGGTCAGCGCATTGGTTAGTGTGTTGGTGATGCGTAGCCGTCGGCAACAGCATGGATATTCGGGCGACGGCGAACAGGGCGGCTACGGCAACAAAACTCGACTTTTTGGAGGCAAGAAGGCTAGCAAGAACGGTGCGGGTGGTAACAACAACGGCCCATTCTATACATATCGTGAGGGTGAGCCCGGAACCCTGCCGGCCAAATGCAACGAATTCCCGCACATGACTGGTGGTACAACCACAGCCCACGACATCTTGCTGAGAGGCGATCCAAACGAAACGGAGCGCAGAAAGTTTGATGCTCTGAACGACAGCATGGAGGAAGATGAAGAGGAAGAAAGGTACGACCGTTTTGGTGGACTGCCACCTGGTTACCAAATTCACCGGGGTGAGGAAGAGTGTGCGCCGTACCTCGACGACGACATGGAGTCTCAGAGAGACGGTTCCATCATTTCCCGAACTGCCATCTATGTCTAAAGAAGACAAACAACGTGGAGACAAAGCGTGTTGAGATGTGTGATGCGTCTGACTGATGTTTATTTGATCCATACTTGAACTTTTAAACTGTTTTAAGGAATCGTGTTGTGGAACCAAGTGGTTATTGTTATTTCTGTGGACAAAAAAAACACTCATCAGCTAGAACAAAAAATATCAAAATGCTGCTCACCTCATAGTTTTGTGAGACACGTGAAAGATTTACTTAAAATATTTTACATTTATGCATTTGGCAGGCTTTGACGATATATATTTTATCTATCCAAACCCATGACCTTTCTGTTTTAAGCTACAGGAACAGGAGTTCTTGAGAGATTGTGATTGTTGTTACTGTAACCTGTTGTTAATGCCGTTTTTTTTACAGACGTTTCTGTGGTTCAGTCACTCCTATCAGCACAATAGTTAAGTAGGTGTTTTCAGTACCATGTTGTGCTGTTATCCACACAGATGTCCTGGAACAGCTTTGAACCAGGTTGCATGCAGTTCTTTATTAATTTTCTATTTAATCATCTTTAAAAGCTCGGCGATCAACTACCCAGCTAACAATTTTAGGTTATAAGAATGTTTCCATAATGTCTGCATTAAGCAACAATAATTTGAAAAATGTTATTTTAAAAGTTGTAGGAATGTTCAAAATGTTTTTTAGACATTGTATTAACATTATTGCTTGGTTGTAAGAACGTAAACATTTCATAATTCTGTAACTTTTTGTTCCACTAACAACTTAAGCATAACGTTTCTGATATCTTTGTTATATAACATTAAAAAAGATTCTACTAATGTTCCTGCAAGAACATTTGAACGTGTTCTCAGAACGTTCCCTGTTAGCTGGGTAGATGTTTGTTAGCTAAAAGAGATAACACATCTTGCACTGGTGTTCCCAACAAGTTCTTTCCTTCAAATAAAATCCATTTTTCAGCTGTTGTAAATTAATCGGATGTCTTGTTACGGTAAAGGAATTTTCTGAATGACTCCAGGGGTTCTAGGAACAGTTCTAGGAGTAGCGTTTCTCCCTCCCCAGACTGCCTCTGCAGAACAGCGTGTTCCAGGCGACGTTTAATTCAGAAGACAGGAAGTGTTGTGCATTAGCCGCGTGCGTCCCGGGCTGATGCTCTAAGCGTCCTTTTCCAGATTAATCCAGTTATGTCAAAACCATAGAAGACGACGTAAAATCTGCAGACAGGCTGCTCGTGGGAGCAAACGAAACGCCCACAGCGTGACGTCTCTAGCAGATGAATCCCTCACTTTCCAGAAAAAAGAAACAGTGAGGGAGACTGATCTCATTGTGTTGACAACTCACTGAAAACAGATTATGCTGATTGATGGAAGCTGTGGATTGGTGGCAGAGGTGGAGAACACCACTGCCGTGCCTTCGAGTGGAGGATTATGGGATTGTGGAGTGCGGACGGACCGTGGTGGCATGGTGTTAAGCTGGGCAGCATATGCTGCTGGGTTCAACAGAGTTCATGGTGTTGTAAAGCTGCCTGCTGTGACTAAAGGTCGAAGGGCAGCGCACCATTACTGTCTGTTCTGCTGTGAGATTAGGCAACTTGCTTTAACGGGCTGTGTTTCTTCAGAGTGGATCGGCATACACACACACAAACACACTATATACATATATATATATAGGTACATATATATATATATATATATATATATATGTGTATAAATATCTAATATGTATGTATGTATATGTATGTGTACATATACATATGCGGCATTTCTGAGAATTATTGATGTCTGCTGATATAAACTGTGTGTGTGCATCTCAGATTCGAGTTCATTTGTCTGCTGTATTTGGTCAGCGCATGTTTTGCATAATAACATGCAGTTTGTATGGATTCTTTGGCACTGATTTGAATTACTAAGGCAGTGAGTCATTCAATCTCGGTTTCAGAGCACCGAGACTTCAGTGGAGAAAAGTTAGATGGCTAATGACAAAGAATCGCCTCGGCACGCACACACCGTTGTGATGTTACCCAGACAGTTTCTGCATCCAGCAAAGCAGATATAGCTTGAGTTAATATGCAGATTATAATCTCCAGACCCAGTGACTGTAAAGGCAGCAGTAACTGTACCCTACAGAGATGCTCACACACACCGAAGACTTGTTCTCTTCTAAACCTTCAGCTGCATAAAGATTGTACAATTCTTTTTCCAGAATTGCTCAGCCCTTGAATAATGCTGGCAACAAAAACCAAGATGTGCAGAAAGAAAGAGGACAGAATAAATGAATAGCTTGTTGTTTGCAGTTTTAAAGGTATTAGCTTCACCGAATCGTTTTCGTGGTGGAATTTGAAGCAGAATCATGACAGATTTGTGCATTCAGTGAAGCTGTGAGACGGTTATTGCTTTCCTGAGGTGATGCTTGTGAACATTTGACTCTGAAATGGTATTAGACTTCAGAATACTAAACAAGCGATGCTGTCAAATCAAGCGCTCATGACTCTTAGCATTACGGTTTTTCTGAATAACTTCTGAATGTTATAATAGAAGATATGTATTGAGGGTTAGATATTGATACCCTGTTTTCATTTGCACAATCCCAAGGCTACATAAAGATCAAATATTGGGTGTCAAGTGAATCTGTCAGAAGCATGTCTGGGTAATATTTCACCCTAAAGTCAGAACGATTTTTGAGGCCCATTAAAACATTCTGCACTGAGAATGTTTTTTGCCAGTTTAACGCATTATTTCTACTGCAGTATTTGATGAATATTAATAACGTGAATTTGTGCTTAATTTGTCATGAAATAATTGTTGTTATGTGTCGTCAAGTAATTCCAAAATGCATTAACTCTTGATGGCCACAAAAGTAGGATAAATATCTTTATGTAAGATACAGTAACTCGATCATTTGCGTTTTAGGCTAAAATGTGAGATTTACCCAGTCACCAGGTAATGTTTGGTGGAAAAAGATTTTATTTGTCCACATGTTCACAATATTTTATTTGTAAAAAGTAGGTTTTGATAATAAGCTGATGTAAGTGCCTTCTGAATGTGTTTTTAATCTGGAAAAGCTGGCCTCGATTCTCGATTCTGTACAATAATGCCAGATCGCAGTATTGGAATGAACAGAATAAACAGAATACGAAATGGCCTAAACAATAGCAGATTTCCCTCATGTGATGTTTTTAATAGCTCCATATTATGGTGCATTATTCATCTGTCAGCTGTGGATAAATTCCTTTAAACTTTTTTATCATTTATTCTGAATGTCGTGTTGTGTTGTCCGTTTATATCAGAATGAACACTGTTGCCTGGCATCCAGCGAGCCAGTCTTGGCTTACTTCCTGTTTCGTTGTGTAAATAAAACCACGGCAAACAAAATATCCAGAGGTTCATGTCACAACACAGCCTGCTGTATCACAATAGGTCTCTATCCAAACCTGTAAGAACAGTCTGTACTGATTCATTTGTTTGGTTTGTTATTGCTTATAAATACTATGGATGGAAACATACAGTGCTATTCTGTGAGGTGTTGTAAGGTGTTTAACTTGCTGTAATGTGTGTTTTATGTCATTATATATATATATATATATATATATATATATATATAATGTATGTATATATATATGTATGTATATATATATATATATATATATATATATATATATATATATATATATATATATATATATATATATATATATATATATATATATATATATATATATATATATATATATGTGTACATTTATATACTGTATATGTATTTATTATCAAAATATCCAGTAAGATAAAAATGTATTTATCAGTAATGTAAATAGATGTAGTGGTCGAGTACAACCAACACCAAATATAAGAGCAGAAGTAGTACACTAGCCCAGACAAGAATAACCTCAGTTGCCTTGATGCAGGTGGTGTAGCCTGTTTCAGACTGGTGGAAGTATTCATACTTAGCAGATGTAGCTTTCCAGACGCACACTAGTTAGTAAGCAACCCGGAGCCTATAATGGAAGTACAGTAGACGGTGGCACATAAACAGTATGCACTGACACACACACTCAGTCTTAAACATATGACGCCAGCACAAAACAAAAGTGCATATACATTCCTGAGCTTAAATGGGGTGAATCTCACATGTCTGAGGTTGTCTTTCATAATTTACTCCAAAATGAAAGAAATTAATTTAGTAAAAATAAGAAAGGGTGTTTATTGCATTGTAACATTATTAAAATAACAGAAAAAATATCATTTAAATGTATTTATACACCATGGTGGAATTGGATATGTCACTTTTAATTCATGCAAAGCATAATATAAAACTGCTGAATGATGGTATCACGGTAATTAGAAACTAATGAGAACAGCCGTTGAGAATAATCACCATCACATGTAAAATGTCCAGATGCTTTACGGTAATGACAGTTCTGTGTGTGTATGTGTGTGTGTATTGTCATTCAAATGACGTTACAATTCAATCTTACAAGTTCTATAAACAGGCTGGATTATTGATTATTATTATATTATCAAGCATTATTGATTATGCTTGATAAAGTTGTTTTATGGTAAAATGAGACGTGGATATGTGAGACTCATCTTCAACACCCCCTGTACACACTGTGTGGCTGCCAAAAAAATTAAAAACACCAGTTACACTGACGGACAACAGAATCATTGTGTTTCACAAAATATAAGACCAATACGTTTCTTGTTTTCTTCTGTTCTGAGCTGGTCATGGGGTTTCATAACCCTGAAAGATTCTAAATGCAGAGGAAACCACTGGGGCAATAATTCTCTTTGAAAATAGTGCCACAGCGGGCATTACACTGCCGGGGTAAAAAAAAAAACACGTTTTTGGCATGTAATTACGCTGCCTGTCCGCAAGTACTGTTCTTTCTTTCTTCTTCATTTTTTAACAGAAATGGGTTATAGCATTTCCAGTTTGCCTCTGCCTCTAGTCTCAGAAGCAACTCGGAGACATTAGACAAAATTGCTGTTTCACACATGCAGTTTTCCTGCTCGGTTCCGTCTCATCAGTTACTTGTGAATACTATTAATAAATGAGAGATGTAGCAAATGCATTACTAATTAATATACAACCCCGAATTACCTCCACACCATTCATAGCTTTTGCGTTTGGCTTGCTGCTTTTTTGTGTTTACTGTGGACAAGATGTTTAGCCTCTGTCTGGTTTAATATCACAAAGTTGTTCCACAGAAACAAAATCTCTTAAATATGTGTGGCATGTTTAATTTGAGCGGGAAAAAAATGGTGTACGTTACAAGCCCCGATTTTGTCCTGTCATATTATTTTTGTATAAAGGTTGTAATTAAAACCTAGTGGATTTCTAAGTACTTTGTCTTGTGTGTTTGTTGACCTCATGTTTACTGCATTTAGAGTTTTTGGAGTCTTGCTCCAAGCATCAAATGCAATATGTAATGCTGCCTTCCAGGAGCCATGAGAAAATACAGAGCTTACACTGCAGGTCCGCAGAAGAAATCACATTCGACGCTTGCCTGACTAAGATTGAATTGAAATTCAGTCCTGGAAGGATGTTGATGTGATGTTTTTTTAGCATGACAGGCTGCTGAACTGAGCTCAGAGCTCAACTGTTTAAGCACAGATCTAAAAACTGGGCCATGTTTAGCCAGCGGGGTCAGTGGAGGTTAGATCAACACCATTAAACAGTATCAGTAAGTCATGTTTGGTTACTCAAACAATTTCCTGTCATATACTAAGTTAAGGCTGCATAGAATATAAATTTATACCTGCTGACAGGGAATGTTGTCAGAACATTGGCTAACATTCTCCAAAAGTTCTCTCTTGAAGTAGACGTTCTTGAAGTAATGTTAGTAGAACGTTTTTTAACATTATATATCTTTATCAGACATGTTGTTATTAAGTTAGTGGAATGTTTTTAAAACGTTACAGAATTAAAAATGTTTAAATAATGTTTTTATAACCAAGAAATAATGTTAATACAGCGCCTAACAATCCGGACATTTTGAATGTTCCTAGAACATTAAAAATAACATTTTGGTACTTAATGGAAACCATTCTTGTAACCTAAAATTGTTAGCTGGGATATAGAACTTGCAGTACATTTTTCACTGAATTGTGAATATTTTCAATACATTTTTTTCAATCAGGAAAGTAAGTATTGATAAATATAAAAATATTATTGAAATATAACAAAATATTATACATATACATTTGTTATGAATGTTTACAAAGTAATATAGACTTAACCAGACTCTCGTTTGCTTTCTATCCATGCCTGTGAATTTACACAGGTAACATCCAGCAGGACATACACACACACACTGTGAAATCTTTTCCACTTTCTGTAATCCTTGACTCTCTAATGGCTTTTGACAAACCTGCAGCCTATTGTGTTCACATTCTCCGTGAGTTAGCGAGACACAGCGAGACCCTCAGCCTTGAGGGCCCACTTCAGGCACCCGTACCCGTCGCCTTGACAACACTTCGCCACTGTTCTGTCACCACCTCCAATGTCGAACTCTTTCATTCCTTCCTCACAAGGATGTGAGCTGTCACACACACACATACAGTCACTTCCATTGCAGATTATGCTGTCAAGCTCGTGAGAGGTTTTTCTGAGGCTCTTATTATTGTTTGATTAGGACATTGGAAAAGATACAGCAGTCAATATTTGTCATTGATCAGAGAGGAAGAGTGATCTTCCAATCTCTGAATAATCTCTTCCAGTTCTCTTTCGGTCTCTGAATAGATGCCGAACAGTGATGATTATCACACACACATTATGTTGTATAGTACAATTAGTTGTCCCTATTGATCTGAAATTACTTTAGGTACTGTAAATGTATATGCCGTCTCACAAATTTGAGTTTTTGTTTTTAGTTTTATTGGCATTTAATAGTTTGGATTAGATTTTACTTTAATGTGTAGTTTTCATGTCATTTTGATTTTGTAGCAAGTTTAGTGTGCTTTAGTATTTATTTGTTTGTAATATTGCTATATAATATTGCCATATTTAATTTATTTTTTAGTGCCTCAGCTTAAACTTATTTGGGTTTTCTGCTAAGGCAGCATTTGCAATTTTCGATTAGGTTACGTTTAGCTAATAATATTTATGCCAGTATTTTATTTGATATCAGTTAACAGAAATGTTTCAATAGTTTTAGTAGACTATAAAAACCTTTTTAGTGACCTATAAATAGTGACCCAGAATTTATGGTTTTCAAAGTGGACCCCAATTAATAGTACAAACACAGAAGCCCAGATATACCGTAATGACATACTGAATTGAATGTAGTTACTGTTTTTTGGTCATTAAATTTGGCATATACTCTAAAAAAGGTCTTGAGGTATTGTGTAAAGAAATCTTCAACTGATATACCACAGCTCATAAGTGTTTAATAAGGTTTCTTGGGAAACCTGCTGTGTGACTCTATTTTCACAGTAAATGAAGATAAAAACAGATGCTATTGAAATAATAATAAGCTGTTCATTTCTCCAGGGCTGCAGTTCTGCCCTTCTTTCTCCTCTTCTCTTTGAACACACGGTGTTCCTGTCTTCTCTAAGTGTTAGTCAGAACATTGTTTTAACGGCACACAGGGTTCTGATAGGCCTCAATTATCCAGTGTGTTCATGTGTGCAAGTTTTTGTTTGTGGGACGTTGCTTCATGTTGTAGCCAGCTGGTCAGTAGAGCAAGTATGCAATTTACACACAAACACAGCAAAACAGTGTTTTCAGACTCTCTCTGAGAACTGCTTTTCTGAGATTCGAACTGAGAAAAAATGGAAAAGAAATGGAAATCACAAATCTTAAATAGAATCTCTCAGTTGCTTCTCCAAAACACCAATACAGCGAGCAAATGGAGACCTTTGCTTAAGTTTCTCAGCTTCTCAGATGCTTCCTCTTGAATAAAGACTGTTTCACATCTTCCCCTCTAGAAGTTTCTGAACGTGTGCCTTGGATAATGTTTCCTAAGGGATTTTAGGAAAACATCTGAGACAGGTTCTAAAATTGAATTGAAGTCCCTTAAAGGAACGTCTCCGCACTCTGCGACCATCTTTGCAACGCCTCCCGGCAGCTATTTCAGTCATTTCAGTCATCAGACCAAGTCCCTCATACCTGAATGAGGGAAGACAAAATCGCTGTCTAAGGTTACAATAAAACAATATAATTTCTGACCAGCTAGTAAACCTGACATTGACTGTACCATTAATTCTGTTTCTTAAGCTGAAATTGTGCTCCATCTTGTTAATATCTATAATCTTTGGCATAACTGAGAACTCCATTAAGTTTCATGAGCTATTAAAGAGCAGCCTCTGAACAGGCTGAGCAGAAGAAAAGGTAAATGTAGAAAATTAAATCTGTGGGTAAATTAAAAATATGTGCTTTCCTGCCAAGCGCCGTTTTACGTATTGAACCCTGTGTCGTCTTTATATTGTTGGTTTACATCATGACATCATCTTTCTGCCTCTGATAAGAAGTACGTAGGCATTTCATTTATCAAGCTACCGTAGATTTACCAGTTTCTTATTCCGCCTGAGAGGAACAAAAGCTCTTTTTTTTTATCTATTACCTCAGCCATCTGCTCCCTGGGTGTGAAATAATTCACAATTTCTCAGGTATTATGGTTTTCATTTTGCCTTGTGAAATTCATTTGGGTTATTTTGTTCCTCTGATTTAAGGTTTATCCATTTCACAGTCCTGTTAAATTTACCCTTTTGTGCCTGGACTCATTACGGTTAACCCTCCCGCTGGATATGACATTTTATTAGTAGTCTTCTCTCGAACCCCCTCACGGGGTCTTAAGAAATTGAGACATTACCAGCCAAACACCCCATGCTGAACTAATGAGCCACTGAAACATGATGGGGGGGTGTGCGTGTGCGGGGAGAGGGGCTTTTTAAGAACATTATTGTTCTGCCACAGAATCTGCAGTGTGCACTGAAGATAAAAGGTGCTAAATGTTTGTTAGCAAACTGGGGTAACGTGGCACTTTAGCGGTAAGGGTTTCTTATGACCTTGTGAACTTTTTGTGAAGTCTTTATGGCTGGCAGCTAGCTGGAAGCTACAGCCTGGAAAATAAGGCTGTCTAACTCCAAAGAAAACTCCATTTACTTTCATGTAATGCAGTGACAGGCAGTTTAAATAGACCCTCCAAATCAAGTAGACTTCGAGTTAAGATGCTTTCACTCTAGAAGTTTCAGAGTGGAACCCAGTTCATTTGTCATACTCACAGGTGCTCGTAGTGGTGGTTATATTAGTGTTTATATTGGCTCATTGGAGATGCAAATGTATTGCAGGTAAAACCAGGTTTGGATCAATCAATCCATATAAAAAGTGACAGTGTTCTTAAAGTCACTGTGAAATCAAAATATACCGTTTTTATTTTTTATGAAGTATTGCAGTGTTTATTATAAATGATTTATCTGTGCACTGCATAATGTTTTTAATTCATGTGCCTTCGTAATCTTTAATCAAAATCTGTCCACTCTGGAACAGCAGATCTTCTGTGATGATGTCAGGCTGATGGCTTGGGTGGAGCCAGAGCCATTAACCACTCCCCTCCAACAGTCAGTTTACTGCACGCTTTAAAACATCTACCTTTCTAGATCCAATCAAATCCCAGTGGAAAAAACAAGCCACGGCTCCCATTTCTCTGTTTCACTCTGAATTACATCACAACACTGAAGTGAACTGAACAACACTTCCTGTTCCAGCTGCAGTGCAAGATGACTTGACAGCATTTGTGGCATAAAGTTGGTAGCTGAAAATAATAGTAACAATAAAGTTTAAAATAATAGTTTTAAAATTAGAGTCAGAAGACATAAACATTATATGTGTTATGATGATTTAAGAAAGATAAAATTGCTTGCTAACAGTGTATGTGTGATGTTATATCCAACATTACCAGTATTATATCGTCATGGTGACAGTGTTGTACTATAGGATATAAGCTCACACAGATAATATTACCAAGCAATTTTATGTTAAACTATTGTGGCAATTCTTCAACATTTATTGACTGGCCTTATTCACTTCCATCAAAAGTGTTCACTGTAACCTTGAATTGTAAATGTTTTTTTACTAAACTTTTCTTTTTTGTGGTATTCATTATGCTGTCTCTTGAGCTTGAGTTGTATTGAACCAGGAATATATTTTTAAACTGCTGCTACCATGGCAGATGGACTTGTGGTAAGAGAAACATGTTATCTTAACATCAATAATTAATGTTAAGTAAGGCAGTGGCGTTTAGCTCATGTTTTTATCATGTGGGTGACATGAGATGAGTGAGAAATCCGGCTTGTGACATACAATATCTGGATTGTGTTTTCTCGACATGATATTTGTTCTTCCTCTGATGTGTTCTCTAATTAAAGAGGCAAAGATCCAAAAATACAATGAGATTTAAATTTGTTGAAGAAAATGCGAACGTGAGCACAATTAGCACAACACAACTTCTGTGCCACCGTTGCGGTGTCAATACGCATTTAAATAAACCCGTTTCATTCAGAGAGGCTTGCGGTGTTAGCACCTCCTCTACAGGAACATTAAACTGTTGGTTCAGTTTTACATGTTGAAAGTTCTATAGATTTACACCAGTGGGAGATAGGTAACAATTTTTGTTTGAAATAGATGTATATGTTAAAGCTGCAATCCGTAACTTAAAAATGGTATTCCATGTCTTTTCCATGGAATTAAATTCTAAATGGAAAAGTTTTTGGAGCTAAACTCTCACCCTTCTGATTGATGGTCTACTCCTACGTCACTTGGCACAGATGACCTCACCAAGAGGTTGGGGGGCACATCCGACTGTCTGGCTGCTTCAGTATTGATGTTTTCTAATGGTCTGTCTGTGTCAAGCTAATGGAGGAAGAGGATTGGCTGTGACTTGAATCTTATATTTCAGTGACGTGTGTTTGGCCTTCTTTCATGACTTCTGTAGTGGACTCGGTCCATACTGTCTGCAGTGGCCTGGATTAAATACAAGATCCTTCAAAGGTTCTTTGTTGCACGTCAGATTTAGCCCTGTTCTTTTGAAGAACCTATGACCTAAAAACTTGGTTCACCCATGGCATGGATTAATAAAGACAATTTCTGCAAAAATAAGATACAAAATAGGGCTGTAAAAATTCATTTAAAACAATATGTCAGTGACAGTGGCTGCTTAACCTTCAGAAAATCTTCAAAAATGTTTTTCATCCACCCCAGGGGTTACATTTAGAGAACTGTTTTATTTTCTACTTATTTTACGAGGCTTGCATTTTTGCATCTGTGTTTGGGACATGTCTGAATACAGTTGATTATGCTGTATGTGTGCAATGAACATTAAACAAACATTTGTTTTAGAGTAGCGGCCAGTCACGCGGGATGCATGCATTGTGTGATGCTGTGCTGTGAATATTCTCGTGACTGTGTAATGTATCTCTCTCCTCGAGTGCTGTGTTTTAAGGAATGTAAAGGGTCTTGATGTGTATTTTTAAAAGATTAACATCTTTATTGTCTTAACAAATGGTGCTTTAGAAATGAAACGAGTCAAACAAACATTGCAGTGGACGTCTGTTGTTGTGTGTGTGCACAAAACCAAAACAGACCAGATGAATTCAAGAGCTTGTGTGTTAGAGTGTGAATTATTAACATTGTATTAAAACAGATCAACATGTGTTTGTTTGAGGTTAGAGTTTTTTCCATTTGTTTTTATATAAGGTGCAACTGTATAAAAGTGTCTGTGTTAATGTGAACAGGCTTGTATGTTCTTCGTTCTCTCTGACCTGTGTGAGTGTGTGTGTGTGAGTGTGTGTGTGTGTGAGTGTGTGTGTGAGTGTGTGTGTGTGTGTGTGTGTGTGTGTGTGTGGGTGACTGTTTAAAGTTCTTCTCTGTAGCTCGACACAGATGGGCTGATAAATGGCTCGGGAGGATCAAAACTTACGGTTAAATTCCTCTCGCCTCTTCTGCTTTTTGGTCTTCTATCCTTCTCTTCTGCAAAGGTCTCTCAGAACTGATGCTCCCGCACACAGTCCCTCGTACGTAGACAAACCCACTGAGGACGAAACTTTCATGTACTTCTCTGAAGTACTGCAGCAGTTTGTGTTGCCTGAAACAATGCGTCTCTACCTGAGAGAGAGAGAGAGAAGGTGAGAGAGGTGGATGGTAGAAAGTGAGATATATACAGTAATAGTACTGTTGAAAACTGCTTTGATACTGTAGCTTGTGAAGCTACAAGCTACTCCTGCTTTCAAGTGGTTGAGCTGCAGTCAAGCCATCCATGTATAAGAAAAGGCTTTTCTGAGGGACTGTGTTTAATAAGCGCCACGAGCAGCAAACATGAATCATTGTACTAAAATGAACTAGTGCTTTGTATGAGAGAGAAAACATCTGTAAGAAGGCAGGTTTGATTATTATATCAGTTCATGCACAATACACTCTTAAAAACAAAGGTGCTACAAAAGGTTCTTCACAGTGATGCCATAGAAGAACTATTTTGGGTTCCCCAAAAACATTCAGTCAAAGGTTCTTAAAAGAACCATTTCTTTCATACTTTTTTATAGCCTAAAGAACCTTTTGTGAAACAAGGTTTGTGCAGATGTTAAAAGTTCTTAATGAAACCATCGTTTAGCACCTTTATTTTTAAGAGTGTACAGCAAGTCAAAACTGTCGTCTCACTAAACTTGCTGGTAAAGTTTTTTGGTGTTGTGTCTCCTAGTTTGTTTCTCGAGATGTGGGAGGAACAAATAAAGAGAAGAATAAAAAAGACAAACTAAAATATATAAAATATAAAGCAAATGAATCATTCATTTGAGTCTCTCTCACCATGAGCCTGCAGAATACTTGGGAAGGAACATTCAGGTTTGTTTCATCCCTGTTAAATTACTTTATGCTAATTGCACTCTTGCTGAGTTATTAAAATCAAACAATTTAGGCCAATTATTTGTAATTTTTAAAAACATGAAATATGTTTAACAGCAATAATTAAACTGTTGCTGAGGACATTAAATTGCTTCGGTAAATAAACGACAGTCAGATTGTCTTTGATTATTCTAGTTGTGTTACTATAGGTGTTTGTGAACTTTTGAATTTCTCTGGTAAAGTAAGTATAACATCTAAAGTGTCTCTTCTTCAGACAAGCAGTGAAATGCAACAAACTGGAACATTTGCATTTTAATAAACAAAGCTGTCAATGCACTGAACCGTGATATTCTAGTTTTGTTGATATGTAGGTATTATTTGTGTAGTTGGTTGTTGGTTGGTTGTTTTTGCGTTGTGCTTAATTAATTTTTGCATAGTAAAATCTCATTGGTCCAAGCTCCTGTACAATTTACAGCATTGCAGAACACAGTGAAACACCGGACTTAGAAATGGCACAAAAAACATACTGTATGTTTTGCTCACATAGTTCATCTTTGTTCGTTTCTTCATTAATTTTGTACGCTTGCAGCAAATCTCTTTAATTTCACTGAAGTTAAAACATGCTTTTCATTTATTGGCAAATGCTAGTGATGCCCACCGGTGAAATAGAGATTGTGTTCGCGTTTGTGAGAATTGTTTGTGGAGTATTGATCCGTAGCAATTCTGTAAATTTGGATTCAGCACCTCCGGCGAGATCCGGAACAGAATCTGCCTCCATGTGTGTTAGTACCTGCCTTTGTGTTTTGTCATGGATGACACAGCTGTAACATATTGAAACTGTTAGTGTGTGTTTCTGGAAATGTCACTGCATGTGTGTGTGTTTATCTGCAGACATCCATTAGTGCATGACAGTAAAGTCAGACAGGAACACAGTGTCTCTCCTTTAGAGGAGAAAGAGATACAGCCGAGACTGTGAAATACACTTATGTCCCAACTTCCCCTCTCTCTCTCTCTCTCTCTCTCTCTCTCTCTTTCTCTCTTTCTTCTTATCTGTTTCTCTCTGCCCTTCTTTTTCACTCTGTCTACCTCTCTTTCTCCCTCTCTCTGTTTTCTTCTGTCTGTCACTCTTCGAGAGCACAATACCTGAACTGGACAGTTTTTGAGAACACTGAATTTGTGCCCGACGTGTCCCAGTTTCTTCCAGTCTGGAGTTGAATTCACAAAACAGTTTAGCACAAAATCATGCCTGTTATCCACTAAGCACTGCAATGCCATTGAACCAGGGGCTAAATGTGCTAAAATAGCACTGCGTCATGAATTAAGTTATTTGTCATTCGTTTTTAATGTCTGTCTCATTATGGTTTAATGTCTTATACAAAACTCACAATTTTCTTAATTTTTTTTGTATTGGTCTTGGCAGCAGTTATTCATCATATGATGATCAAAAGATTGTTATAATGTAAGATGGAGAATTGCGCCATGCAAAAAACGTTAATTTTGTGGGCATGATTAGCATAATACTGGATGCTTAAACAAAAGACAGCAAGTTCAAATTAAAATATTAAAACAACAAAGCTATCAGTCAACACAATACCGTTTACTCGTACTGTGTCTGTAGAGGATCTGTCTTGCATACTTGCAGCATGAACATGTCTCACATATTTAGGTCATGTGTCTGTGTGTTCTGCGTGGGTGAATATGTGACTGCAGGTGGACGTATTTGCTGTTTTAAAATTCTCCTTGGATAATGATTTCTGCTAATTACCACTTAATTATGATAGTCAACATGCAGTTGTTTTTTATTGCAGACTAGGTGAGGTAGACCTTGTTGCCAAGTTCACAGTTTTCCCACGAACTGAGCTATTTTTAAACTGTTGCTGTGGGTTTTTTATTTTCCGCTGGTTAAAGGGTTGACGTATTGTATTGCAATTGTGTTTAATTGATAGTAGATTAAATATTTCCGTTTATGAAATATGCTACTCTGCTGTGTACTATTATACAGTGATTTTCAAGATCAAATTGTTGTAATGCATAAAAAAGTGAATGTAAAATATGTATTTTAAGTACGGGAGGGGCACATTTAGGGTTTTGGGGTTGGAGATGTGGTCATTGGTCTAGTTTTGATCGGCCATTGGGGTTTTAATACGCAGACCTGTCTGATGATTTGTGTCAGAGACCTTTTTCTGCGAGAAGGAAGACGCAGCCGATCTTCATTTGTAAATTGTCATTGAATGAAGTGGATTGCACTGGCAAATCTAACGCTGTAAAGTGCAAACATACCCTCTGGTTTTACTGGGAAAGTAAAGTTGGTTGCGCTGCTAAGAAAAGCTTTGTGAGACGGAAATGATTTTGATGCTGTGTGTGTGTGTTTGTTTGTGACTGTGTGTGTGTGTGTGTGTGTGTGTGTGTGTGTGAGACTGTGTGAGACTGAGTGTGTGTGTGACTTTGTGTGTGTGTGACTTTGTGTGTGTGTGACTTTGTGTGTGTGTGTGTGTCTGTTTGTGACTGTGTGTGTGTTTGTGACTTTGTGTTTTTTGTGACTTTTTTTTGTGTGTGTGTGTGTGTTTGTGACTTGTGTGTGTTTGTGACTTGTGTGTGTGAGACTTGTGTGAGACTGAGGTGTGTGAGACTGAGTGTGTGAGACTTTTTGTGTGTGACTTTGTGTGTGTGTGTCTGTTTGTGTGTTTGAGTCTGTTTGTGACTGTGTGTGTGTGTGTGTCTGTTTGTGACTGTGTGTGTGTGTGTGTCTGTTTGTGACTGTGTGTGTGTTTGTGACTGTGTGTTGTGTGTGTTTTTGTGTTTTGACTTTGTGTGTGTGTGTGTTTGTGACTGTGTGTGTGTGTTTGTGACTTGTGTGTGTGTGTGTGAGACTTGTGTGTGTGACTGATTTGTGACTGATTGTTGTGACTTTTGTGTGTGTCTGTTTTTGTGTGTGTCTTTTGTGACTAGTGTGTGTGCTTTTGTTGTGTGACTTGTGTGACTGTGTGTGTGTGTGTGTGTGTTTGTGACTGTGTGTGTGTGTGTTTGTGACTGTGTGTGTGTGTTTGTGACTGTGTGTGTGGTGTGTGACGTTTGTGTGTGACTATGTTTGATGTGTGTGTTTGACTTTTTGTGTGTGTCTGTTTTTGTGTGTGTCTGTTGTGACTTTTGACTTTGTGTGTGTGTGACTGTTTGTGTGTGTGACTGTGTGTGTGTGTGTGTGTGTTTGTGACTGTGTGTGTGTGTGTTTGTGACTGAGTGTGTGTGTGTTTGTGACTGTGTGTGTGTGTGTGTGTGACTGTGTGTGACTGAGTGTGTGTGTGTGTGACTGATGTGTGTGTGTGTGTGTGACTGAGTTGTTTGTGACTTTTTTGTGACTGTGTGTGTGTGTGTTCACTGTGTGTGTGTGTTCACTGTGTGTGTGTGCTCACTGTGTGTGTGTGTGACTGAGTGTGTGTGTGTGTGTGTGTGTGTTTGTGACTGTGTGTGAGTGTTTGTGACTGTGAGTGTTTGTGACTGTGTGTGTGTGTTTGTGACTGTGTGTGTGTGTGTTCACTGTGTGTGTGTGTTCACTGTGTGTGTGTGTGTGTTCACTGTGTGTGTGTGACTGAGTGTGTGTGACTGGTGTGTGTGACTGTTGTGTGACTTTGTGTGTGTGACTGTTGTGTGTGACTGAGTGTGTGTTTGTGACATTGTTTGTGCAGTGTTTTGTGTGTGTGTTTGTGACAGTGTGTATGTGTGTGTGTGTTTGTGACAGTGTGTGTGTTTAATCCATCGTTTTCCTCCTGCGCAGTTCCCCGCGTGCTGCATCTCTAATGCACCCGGGATGCTGAAGCGACGCACCTCATTTTTCAGCCACTTTTTCCTCTTATCTCATCACTTCAACAATAGCGATGAGAAATTGGATGGAGGGCTTGAATAAGCACCGAGCGGGAGTTTATGAGCGCGCATAAATAATGGAGGGCGCAGGCGGACGAATTTAGTCAATTGATTAGATCGAGCGCAGTTCGTAATTAATATCAGTTTTCATCGACTTCCTTCTCTGTTAAATATGAACAATCTCTTAAATAACAATACAAACAGACTTCTCGTTTCGCAGAAGCACAGCAGTTTTCCTGAAGGAGAACATATGTCTGATAAGTCTGGTAAAGTAGGTTGTAGGAACGTTTCCATTAAGCCAATAAAGAAATGTTAGAAATGTTATTTTATAAGTTCTAGGAACGTTCAAGACATCCAGTTTTTTAATCGTTGTATTAATGTTTGTGCTTGGTTAACATTGCATTTGTTAAATTCTGTGGCATTTATGAAACGTTTCACTAAGTACGTAACAATGTCATTTGTGATATATGATATATATATATAATGTTGAAAAGTTCCACTAACGTTACTGCAAGAACGTTTTTGATAACTGTCAGAACCTTTGGAGAACGTTAGCTGATGTTCTGAGAACGTTCCGTCTTAGCTGGGTGGAAGTTGGAGGCATCACCTGCTGGCTCAGATCTTCAGCAGTGTTCTTTCTGTGAGTTAAACTTCAACATAGTGTTATTAATATCTTCATTTCATCGGAGGAGCTGATGAGGAGTTCTCTCTCACCTTCAGCTGTTGTATTCATTTTGTTTCTCCTCCGGCTTTCTTCTGGTTTCTCAGCTGTAATCACAAGCTTTGTTATTGATGGTGTTGTTATTTTATCCTCTGCACGATGTTTCTGTAATTAAAGGCTCTTTCATCACATGACTTGTCGACACTTCACTTCACCTCTCAAGTGCCACACGAAAGGAAAGTGCAGAGTCAAGATTATTTATTTGTTCATTTGCATAGAACATTTAAAATATTTAAAAGGAATCAGAATGATAAATCCACTGATGTTTTGACATTTTGATATTTTTAGCCAATGTTATTCTTATAGAAATTTCTCGAAACTACATATACATAATGAATGTCATACAGGTTTTTGCACAGAAAGTGTTGCAATTGTTTTGTTAAAGTCTCGCCCACTTTCCTCTGCTTGCTCTCTCTCTCTTCACCTTTTCATTTTCTGGATATCTGCTTTGCTGTTTTATGATTTTGCTTGGACTGTAGCCTCTCTCTCTTTACCTCATTTTTTATGCTTTTATCTATGTCTATCTTCTCTAAGTCTTACTCAGAATATGGTGCTATCATGGGGGTCTGTGTCTCTCTCTCTCTCTCTCTCTCAGTCTGAGTCTTGTGTTGGCACTTGTGTTATGGATCAGATCACGGTGACACAAAAGATCCATTTGTCAAATGGTCTGATGCGGTGAATCACTCGCTGAACAGCATGTACACAGAGTGCATTTTGTGTTCTCTCCTTTTTGTTCATTTGTTTTCATTTTCATTGCTGATGTTTTCTGGTAGCTGGTGTTGTCACACACAAACAAACCTGCTGTTGAATAAATCAGCACATCGAGGGACTCCACAGCTCAAGCTGAACCCCTTACCTCCCACGCTCGCGTCCCCTCAGGTTAGCCTGATGGACGCATGGGACATCTGCGTTCACCTGAACTAAAGCGGATGACATGTGAGAACCTGTCAACAGGCTTTAATGGAGACCCAGAAACCACAGCTGGCTTTTCATGCATTTTATATACGCATAAAGAATAGTTTAATCCAATAATCGACAGAGGTTTTTTTTAAAACCTTTTACATGAGCAATTTATTGCACAGGCCACCCCCATATCTGAAAGATAACACCCAGTTACATAAAAGAAATAAATAGGGGGCGTATAATTCTGTCATCTGCCGAATTAATGGGTGCAGATCTAATAAATGACATCACAGCGAAACACGGCCGTCTGAGAAATCGACAGAGGCCTGTTACACGCTGATAAAAATCTGTCAAAACTACAGACACGCTGGAGAAGAAAAGATCGTGACAGGAGTGGACGTGATGCTTCAAACAAATGTGGATGGGAAAATAATTGACAGTGCAAACATGAAACAGAATCCCCGAAAATGTTCTCAACAGGTCCATGAATCTGCCGAATGGGTCAACCTGGTGGAAATGAATGTATAATTAAAGAGTAAACAACTCGGCAGTTTGAACGTCACAGCGAATGGAAATGAGAAACACGAGCCGGGTTTTAGTAAACACTTTACTGGGTTTAATTAAAGGTCCGCATATATACCTGTAAACTTGTTGTGAAAATGTATAAATGAGACTTGTAATAAATAGTAACCCAGCTAACAGGGAATGTTCTCAGAACGTTTTCTAAAGTGTATCTCAAAGTGATCAAAAAAGACCTTGCAGTAACATTAGTAGAACATTGTTTTAACATTGCATATCACATATGCTAAAAAACGTAATCTTTAGTTAGTGGAATGTTTAAAAAATTGTACAGAGTAAAAATGTTTGAATAATGTTGGAAAACATTCTTACCTAAAATTGTGAGCTGGGAAATTGTTCAAATAAATGTACGGAAATATGTTATGGGCTGCTTGTTGACTGTTTAAAGTAAACGGCTGTGCTCAAATAGAGTTGGAACATGAATTTACATTGGACCAAAATCAAAACCCAGTTGCCTTCTCGTCCCAGAAGTCCACAGCACGCGCATATTACCCACAATGCACTCTGCCACTCATGATTGATAACCGCAAAGCAGGCAGAGTGCTAATATATAGGCAAGTCTTGAGAATATGCAATTATGTGCATATAATTATGACTGATGGAGTGGCGCTCCGTGTGTTGAATGAAGTCCGTCAAAAGATGGTTTGGTTTGATTGAAGAGTCTGTGAGGGAGGCTCGAATCAGAGGAAAAGAGTTGAATTTCCCATCAATCAGCGCAGGGGAATGTAAACGGGGAAATGGCATAATTTAGCTTCACCCTCACCCTTTAATTTGACGGAACATTTAGTGTTTCTTAAGGACTTGTGTTTGAGATCCATCTAGAAGTGTTATACAGGTAGAGCTGGTGCAGTGAGAAATATTAGTTTTGTCTTCTACAGAAGGATTGATATTTTGCAAAATGCTCATGTTGCTATTTTTGATATAGTGAAAGCACACAGGAACCAGAGACGATTATAAGTCATAGATTTCAGTCTTTTTTGCGACTGTTTTGATGTAAAACACAGATCTGAAATGAGTCATATGTGCTACTGTTTTGGTGCTGTTTGGCCCTGGTCAGTATACGCTTATGTTTTATGGAAAAGAACATCATTATAAATATTATATTTCCATTTCCATATATAAAGTCATATTTGTGCTGAGAGAAAGATGACTGAATGATCACAGTTTTATTTTGGGGGGATCTGCCCCTTTAAAAATTGTGTGCTCGTTGCCAATTGTTTGAGAGCAGATTATGTGTTTTGCAGCTAAACAGGGTTATTTGGGTTTCAGGTCAGCAAATCATGTATGAAGATTATTTATTTCCGTAACATTTTCTACTGAGTGAACATGTCTTGAACTGATTTTTGCAGCACTATGCAGATTACAGATACATTTCGCCAGTCCTGATGAGCTGTAGATAAACAGCAATACTTTGTGTTTGCAGCTTTGTGGCACTCGGGCAATTACACTAGATATTTCTTGTAAATTGAATCACTTTGTTTTGATATTGTCAATAATTTTGTATTTCCACTTTATGTTTTCGCTCTTCACTTTCTTTCTGTGCTGTTTTGCAGAAATACTCTGGAACTTCATGGGAATACAAATTTTCCACTCAGCCGAAAACTCTGGTACTTGTGTTGCAGCTTAGTGTGTGAAGTATGACTAAGTGTTGAGAATTCATAATAATATGTGACTAAGTGTCTCTGTGTATATGTGACTATACATCCACCTACAGTTATATAGTTATATACACAGTTATAGAGATTTCTGAAACTCAGAACAGTCGATTGGCCCAGAATTTTCCCATTTGAAGTGTTTGAATAAGCAAATCATTGTGTGTGCATGTATGATTGAAATGGAGTTTGTGTGTGTGTTTTATAAAAACCATTACATCTATGGAATGCCCCCATAAAACATGAAAACCCAATGTGTGTGTGATAAAGACCTACAGCAGTAGTTTTGTGCCATCTGTAAGACCCACTGTGTCTCTCCCCATGACTTCAGCATCACAGCATGAATCTACACACACAAACACGCAAGCACACTCAAAAAACGAAACATTAACACAATAGAACTAAAAGCTTTAGCTGATATATAGCCCCATGTGCACAAACACACAACCTGGTATGACAATGTGGTGAGTGCACATACATGCAATAACATAAGTGTTGTTCTCATATATGGTAGAATACTAATAACATGTTTCAGAATGATATATTATATTATACCTGTGTGTGTGTGTGTGTGTGTGTATACATATATGGATGGATGGATGGATGAATCGATAGACAGGTACAGTAGGCAGGTAAGTAAGTAGTTAGGTAGACAGAGAGAGAGGGGGATGGATGGAAATATAGATAGATAGACAGATAGATTGATTAGATGATGTTTGATAAGGGTGTTATATAAGTCCTAACTCTAAAGTTTGATTGGTTAACTAGACATTGTCAGCAAGAATGTTGATTGATCTACTTGGCAAAACCAGAAACCCACGAGTAGTTTCCTTCCCACAGTACTGTAAAAAATTTAGTGCACGGCCGTTTGAAGCACAGCCGCTTTATTACTGCACTTTATTTTTGATTTACTTTATGGTTTGGGTGTTCTCTTCATATTTAATAGGGGAGATGAATATTTCATCAGATCCTTGTTTAATATTTGTTATGACGGTGAGTTGAGTCTCACGGCGGTGAGATGTTTCATGCAGGATTACACGTGTTGGATGTGATTGTATGTGATGAAACATGTTTTCAGTCCTCCAGCTGAAGTTACACCACTGTACCAGCTATGATGAAACGAAGGAGTGTGTGTTTGTGGATAAGACTCTGTATTTCCTGTGCTAGCAAGCTGGCTTAGTCTCATATTTAGTCTTGAGGCTCGATACACTCAGATCTGTGCATTGCTGTGTGCGTGCGTGTGTGTGTGAGTGGGTTGGAACACAGCTTTGATGTTTACTTTGTGCTGTGTGCTGTGTGTATTGGATAAAAGACTCAGGGTGCGTTTAGATTTCAGAGAGTAAGAAGCGTATTTACCATCTGGTCTGTGTTTGTGTGGTCACGGCTCTGTACGTGTTGCACTAGTGATGTCTGAAAAGACTGAATAAATACGTCTGAAACTCGACTTTAAGCAAACTGAGGCATGGTCTGTGAGAACATTTCAGCTCAGAGTCAAGAGTGTTTGTATGCGTGTTAACATTTTTGCGTTTTCGACCTCTGTGGTTGTTTGTGTCTGAGTGAATATAAACTGAGCTAGTTCCCATAAGTGAGGCATATCTGACCAAATCTGCATTCAGAGACGTCGTCTTATCAGTTAACCAATCAATTAACACTATATAATAAAAGCAAATGCTGTATTTTTTTCAGAGTTGGTATATTTATAATTGGTTTTAATTCAAATCTATAAAAGCTTAAAATTTAAAGCAAATCAGCTTTATATTAAAACAACAGTCCAAAGCATGTCCTCGTAAATAACCATGAAAGTGTGTGTGCAGGTGTGTGTGTGTGTACAGGTTTAGCTGTATTTGAGAGACGTATTTTTTGATAATCCACTCAAAAACTTGATAATTAAAAACTTATAATCCATGTCAAAAACTGACTTGTAAGACATTTGAAGTGGTTCTTACAGTCTGAAAGCTCATAAATCATTCAGATCATGCTTTGCTATGAAGGTAATAAGGTCTACTGTGAGGTTCAGAGGTAATGTTGGGGTATAGTAAATATCATCATCTCAAAATGAGTCTGTGAGAGATAATATAGCTTGTGCGTGTGTGTATGTGTATGTGTGTTATTTGTGAGCTAGGTGGCAAATGGAGGAGGAAAACATGGCAGATGGACGAGAGAAAAAAAGTGAGCCGAGAGGAGAGAAAGTGTACGTCTCTTTATCAGCAGCTGAAGCTCCAGATGGATTCTGACTTTACTGTGTGTGTGCGCGCGTGTGTGCGCGTGTGTGTGTGCGTGTGTGTGTGTGTGTGTGTGTGTGTGTGTGTGTGTGTGTGTGTGTGTGTGTGTGTGTGTGTGTGTGTGTGTGTGTGTGTGTGTGTGGGGGTGGGGTGGGGGGGGCGGTTTACTTTACATTACAACTGGGGAGGAGTTTGTACCCAAATGTCAGCAAAACCTGACAAATCTGAGCAAAACCACCTTTGGGGACTATTTCATTTGCAGAAACACTATTAAAAGGTTTTTCATTGTAAAAATGCAGAAAGTTTTCTTTTAGGATTAAAAGGTTAGGGTGTGGGTTAGGATTAGGTTATATTGTTTATAATTAGCTGTATGTAAAAACAATAGAAGTCTTTGGAATGTCTCCATTTAGATGTGTGTGTTTGTGTGTGTGTGTGTGCTATACCATATATGACTGCTCTATGTAAACACTTATTGCAGGATATGCGAGTGTGTGTGACTGCATTATGCACGTGACGTGTTCTGTGTGTGTGTGTGTGAAATGCATTTGATAGGGCTTTATGGCTGTGAGTGTAGCTTTTTGTTGCTCAGCTCGTCTGAGGTAGCGTTTAGCTGTAACGTGGTGAAACATGCCGTCCCCTTGAGGCATTCCTTTAGCGCTTTGGGTTGCAACTAAACAGCTGTGTGCACGTGCGCGTGTGTGTGCATGTTTTCGATTCTGCTGGACACATCCTGTGATTAAATTCTGTAGATTCTGTGGACTGAATTCCTCTTTAGCCGAAAGTTGGGAGGTGGAATGCCAGCCGTCTGAAGGCAAATTCTTTTGTGTCATTGAAATGAGGAATTTTCAGTCATGAAATGGAATTTCACATGTTATTGTGAATGACACAAACTTCTGTCTGTTTTTCAATAACTTTCCGCTCAGTAAATATGTAATTGACATACCTAATGTCTCAGTAAATCTGATTTAAAGCTGCCATCCATAACTTTTGCAAAAATCAGTTAATGAGCAAGTATATAGGGAATCAGTGTTCAACACTGTCTCCTTAACTCATAAATGATTATTATAAGCTCACAGTTGTGAATCAGGTGAGGTGTCAGGTCCACTTTCACAGGAGATTGGCTCAGTTTGGCTTAATTTGACTTTAACATATGTAAACAAAACATGCAATTTTTCACTTCATACAGAGATGGTGGTAGAGAGGCAAAACTGCAGCTTTAAAACAAAGGAACATTGTTAAAAAATTTAGATTTTGCATTTCAAGTCTCTTATCAAATAGGCTAATTTGTGAAATTGGCTATGTTAACGGCTGGTTAGATTTCTAGCTCCGTTGAGGAACGCAAGATGCTTATTTGAGCATTCCCGCATCACGCTCAAATAGAGTTGGATCATCAAGTTTTGCATGCAGACATTAAAGTGAAATGGGGCCGTATCATTTATTAAATTCTGAAATTCATATTCATTTAACTTTTCACTCATGTTAGGCTGTTAATATAATTAAAAGCTAACATCATGAAATGGGAAATACATCAATAAAAAATTGGTATTAACTGGATTGCAAAAAGAAATACTTTCAGCAGTACAGTCTGAGTCTACAGACTCTTGTATCCCACGGCATATATAATGTATAATAAATATTTCTCTATTCGAGGACTGACTTCATTTGCCGTGAATATATGGACAGTCATGTTTGCTCTGTATCGAGGGACTTGTTGTTTGAGTTTGCCTCAAGTTATTTAACTTTCATTTCTCTGCCTCATTCGTAAACAGACATTCTGTCTAAACACACCGTCACCTGACCAGCGGTCGCCATGCTCGCTTCAGTTTCCAGCTGCATGTTAATGTCACGGCTTTTAATCACCACAGCATGGCACTTTTCACACCTCTTTATCCTTCTTTTTTAAAGCCCATTTTCTCTTTTACATGCGTTAAGTCATTTACACAAAGTCACCGGATATTCACATACTTCCGGAGTGCTAAAGTATAGCATTACCGTAAGACGTCCATTTGCAACAAGATCTCGAAGTAAAAAAACAAATGCTTTTACTAAAGCGCTGAGAAGAAAACGACCGCGGGAAAAACTAATTGTTTTGTAGCACTCACAGTGTTGAAGTGCACTGTGAAGGAAAATGGCTGATGGGTTGTCAGCTTGTTTATAATGGGGGTTCGAATTTTCCAGAAAGCACTTCAGAGCCGGATCTGCATTCAGAACCCCAGAATGTAGTGGGGAGGTTCCAAGCTGTGGGCAATATCCCAGCTAACAGGGAACGTTCTGAGAGCATTGGTTAAGGTTCTCTAAAAGTTCTCTCAGAGTTATCAAAAAATGTTATTGCAGTAACGTTAGTAGAACTTTTTAGTAGAACGTTGTATATCTCCATGTCAAAAAACTGTATTCTTAAGTTAAGTTAAACTATTAACTTTAAAAACATTACAGAATTTAGAAATGTTCACGTAATGTTCTTATAATTAATCAATAACGTTAATACAGTGTCTAAAAAATAGGAAAACCGTTTTGCACGGAAAACTGTGTGTGTGTGTTGAGTAATGACCTGAAAGGGAATTTCTGCGAGTGTGTGACCAAGAGAAGCATCTGTAAAATTGTGTGCAATATTGAAACAGTTGTGCGTGCGCTCGTTTCTCACGGCACCGTGGGCTCTCCGTATCCATGGCAACTGGGTCTGACACGCCTCCGAAACAGACTTAGGTATGACAAGCTTGTGTGAACCCATCGAGGTGTCAGTGTAGAAAATGTGTGCGTTTTCACTCCTTTAAAGCTTTGCTTTTCAAAACCTCTTCCATTAAAAGCATCACAGCTCTTGTTTTTTGAATTGCTCGCTGAGTGAGGAACTTCAGTGCAGTTGAGTTGGAGGACTGATGACATGTAGCCTGAGGGAAGTTTTATATACACACACAGTTGTTGTCCTGGCTGCCATCCAGTGTTTCACCTTATACTAAATTCAAGGTGATTGTGACCAAATTTACATTAATGAGCTGTCAGCTTGTTTAATATGCAAATAAGAGCAACTCCCTGCTGTGACTGGAGAGTATATTAAGAACTATAACTGTGTGTTTAGAATTGGTGGAGCATAATTATGGAGTTTAATGCCATTTTTTCTTAAATCCCTGTGCGTGTGTGTACTGTGATTAGAGTTATTGATGTTTGCCAAGGTGTATGAGATTTGATCAAACCTCGAACCGTCATCTCGCACCGTTCGTGCTACAGACATGAATAAAGCTTCAAATGATGTAGCTTATTGAGGAAAGATTTGCTGTTACTTTTCTGAATGATCATCTGATTTACAATTCTCTCCTGGCTGATAAAATAGACTTCCAGTACATTAAGCAACAGGAGAGGCTTACCTAGCAACCAGAATATTGTAGAGACTCACCAGAGTCTCACCAGAGACACTCACCGAGTTAAAGCTGCAATCTCTGGCGTAAGTTATTTTCTTAACATCCATGACCAGTTTAAATAATAAATTCAACCTTTTTTTAGGTCTGTAACATTTTTAAAACATTCCACTAACTACAATAACGAATAACGCTTTTGATGTGATGTATAACGTTCAAAAAGGGTTTCTAACGTTACTGCAGGAATGTTTTTTGATAACATCGAGAGAACTTTTAGAGAACATTAGCCAGTGTTCTGAGGACATTCCCTGTTAGCTGGATGTAACTTGGTCCCAAAGTAAAAAACAAAACAGTTCCTGAACTCTTCTACAGTTCTAATGCTGCTTAGCTAAAGAGCCTCTCCTGGCAGCTTTTAGCCCAGTGAACATCTAAAAAAAGACAATTAGGAGATTATTACTTCTCTTTCCTGCCGTTTAAGTGCATTTGGCAGCAGTCCTGGGGGATGAACGCACCATGTTCAAGACGCTGACACGAACATTTCGTTCTGCCGTTACAATCAGAAACTTCTGTTTCTTAATGCGTTTTGATCACTTGTTAATGGAGCCTGACTGTTTACTCTCAGAAACAGTGAGGCTGCTGTACTGTTCCCATCTCCACATAATGTCTGTTATATTAGCCACTAATGAATATGGAGTGAGTGGGCCGTGCATTTGTGTCCATTTTGAGTGAGTGTGTTTTGTGCTCAGAATGTGTTTTCGTGTAAGTGGTAAAGACTGAGTGTTGTGAGGGTTTTAATGCAGCTGCTGGTTACCCTCATGTTTCCTTTCAGCAGACAGGGGAGGCATCATCGGCTGCTGTGCTTTTTAGTGAATGTTGAGTAAATTGTGGTGAATTGTGCTTTTGTTTGTTTCTTTATCCATCTCTCTCAAATATATTATAGATGGATGGATGGATGGATATATGGATAGATAGACAGAGGCGGACAGATGGATAGATAGATGGATATATGGATAGATAGACAGACGGACGGACAGATGGATAGATAAATGGATAGACAAATAGATGTATAGATGAATGGATGGATGATGGATAGATGGCCAGACAGACAGGCAGAAATAAATAAAGAAAGGAAGGAAGGAAGGAAGGACAGAAGGAAGGAGAGAGAGAGAAAGAAAGAGAATTTGTGATTAGCCGAAAATGGGCTCACAGTCAGTGGTCATTGTTTATTAGTATTGAGTGATCTGGGATTTGTGCACAGAGGCTGAACAGTAAATACTGCTGGAATGAATGAACACACGGACTGTGAGCCTGACCCATCACCCAGCCTGACCTCACTCAACAAACCCATTTCACCTGACCACTGGTTACGATTTCACTCCACTGCTGGAATATCACATTTTAGCAGCCCTAAAATAGTAGATGCTTTTCAACCTCACAAAGCTGTTCATTTCTGCTTGAGCTGTCAAGAAAAACTAAAAAATTAACATTTTTCTCTAGACTCTTTCACTAACTTAACTAGTACAGTATATAGCACTAACCACTACAGTTATTTTAGCAAATAGTTTGACTCACACCCCGCCCTCGAGTTTATTTAACACTTTTCACAATACGCGGCAAGGTTTAGATTAGTACTTATTTTGTTTCTTTATGTTTGACATAACTCTCCTTTAATAAAGTGATTTTTTTGGACAATTTTCATTTGCATATACACTCTTAAAAGTAAAGGTTCTTAAAAGGTTCTTCACAGCGATGCCATAGAACAACCAATTTTAGTTCCTCAAAGAACCTTTTAGTCAACCTTTTTCTTAAAAGAACCTTTCTTACCTTTTAATAATCTAAAGAACCTTTTTTCACTACAAAGAACCTTTTGTGAAACAGAAAGGTTTTGCGGATACAATCATACAATCATAAATGGTTCTTCTTTGGCATCGTTAAGCACTATTTTTAAGAGTGTATATTGTACACAGTAGCTTTCCTTTTCGTATCATTGTCATGTTGCAGCCAAAGTCCACATTAAAAAGTACACTTGAATAAACATAATTCACACATAGTTTCACAGCCAGCCTTTTATTCTGTTTTAATCCCTTCACAGCCTTGAAACTCTTGGGGTCAGTTTCCCTTGATGTCACCTTTCACTTGATTCTGCACTGCTGTCCGAGTTTTACTAAGACCTTGATATTAACTTGAGATAACAATTCTTTCTTATAAAATCTTCATATTTAGAGCTTTAGAGCCATCTTTACACTCACTTGCCATTGTGCTTTCTCTCCGAATGTCTTTTCACATCTAAAAGCTGGATGCACATTTTCTGATTGGTTTAGATTCTGGCTTTAAAAAAATCTCGAAACACATTTTCAGAGAAGAAACAGTCTTTCACCATCCATATGGCCTTATTCTTATTGTGACAGAATGAAGCTGGAGATTTAAATAAAATGAATATTAATGAAACACCTTATTCTCGGTTATTGAGTTAGCTTGAGACATGAACAAAAATAAAGTAAAGAAACAGTCAGGTTTCATCCGGGGAGTCTTTGATCTTGGTAAGAGTGAGAAGAAATGTATACAGACAAAGACAAGTTCTTTCTGTTTCCTCTGCCTTATTTTTTCTTTATCAGTGTGAATATTTATTTCTCCCTTTCTTGATGCTTTTTGACCTAAAGCCTCGTGGGATTTCCTCTAGATGAGATAAGAAGATAAGGTCATCTGAGTGAAGGATGTGGCTCGTGCCATTGCCATAAGGCTCTCCATTAAAGCGAGAGTGGTCATATTCCAGGGAGACCAGTGTTTCTGCGTCGCCCAGGGCTCTCCCACTGTACACCAGATATGTGGGCTGCATACACGACCTGTAATAGAGGTTAAGTGAGCCTTAGGCTTTCCCAAATGTTCCTCCACTCACATTCATTCTCCTGAAAACAAAATAAATAGTGTGCGAAGAGTAAAAAGGGTTAAGTTGATGGTTGATGGACATAAGCAATATAAAATATACATACAGTACAGTCTGTATAAATAAACAAAGATTAGACTGATACAGACACACAGTTACTGGATATATGCACTGATGTTTTTGGATGAATGATGGTCAGTGGTTTGTTCTGTAATGGATTGTTTGATTCAGTGAAGCTGTAGCCGCCCCCAGTTTTAACCTTTAACTCAGGAACATAAACATAAACGAGTTTCTTACAGAAAAAAGAAATATGAACAGACAGAAGGCAGGAAGTGATGAACATTTATGCATTTGGCAGAAGCTTTAATCCAAAGTGACTTGCAGTGCATTAATCTTAAACATGTTTTTTAATCAGTATGTGTGTTCCCTGGGAATCGAAGCCATGACCTTTGCACTGCTAACACAATGGCCTACCAACTGAGCTACAGGAACACAGTATAGATACACACTCTTAAAGCTACCCAGGGCCTACCCAGCTTACAATTGTAGGTTGTAAGAACGTTTCCATAACATTCACATTCTAGGAAAGTTCAAAATGTTAATTTTTTAGACCTTATGTTAACATTATTGCTTGGTTTTAAGAACATTATTCAAACATCCTTTAACATTTTTAAAACGTTCCACTAACAACTTAAGAATAACGTTTTTGATATATATGGTATTTAACTTTAAATAAGGACTACTAATGTTACTGCAAGGATGTTTTTTTTTTGGTAACTTTGAGAGACATTTAGAGAACAATAGCCAATGTTCTGAAAACGTTCATTGTTAACTAGGTATCACTTTGAGGCAAAAACAATGACTTTCATACAGGTTTCATGAATTGAATTTGTTTTTTTTCTAGGGTTTTAGTTAGTACACCATGTATCTTTCATGTGGTACTTTAGAGAGGCCAGAATGTAACATCAACAATCATGTTTCAAATTAAGTAAAAAGCACAATTATGATGAAGGTCCTTGAACTTCATAACCACCAAAAAGTTTTTAATGCATGGCTAGAGAAAAGAAAACAGGAATAAGAGCCCAGCAACCATTTTGTCTTGCATCCACTCTGCTTGTGGCAAGAACGGTCGAGAAACTGAAAGTGATGAATTTATTCTGTAAAGCTGTAAACAGAGAGAGAGAGAGAGAATGAGAGAGGAAAAGAAAAAGATAGAAAAACATGGCATGGGCTGCGCTGAGGGAGTTTAAGCGCATTAAAACTGTCGAGCTGTGGCATTTTGTTTTGGTGCTTCATTGCGCCAGAGCATGTGTGTCTCGGACAGGGACTGATGGCTGGCATCGCGGCTTTGTTATTACATCAGAGATGACATGAAAGAAAATAGGTTGAATAATAAGAGAGGAAAAAAGAAAAGGAGCAGAGGTGAATGTGCATGTGTGGGGGGAAACTACAGACCCTATGAAATCAAAATTGTTTTGGCTTTTAGCCTGTCTGTTAGATTTTAAGACTTTTTTGGTAGATTACTCATTACCTTTCAGCACCTATATGCATTTAAAATGAACAGGATTTAGTCCTTTCAGAAAAACTGAACAAAAGTGTTGATGACTCATCTCGCACCACGCAAAAGTTTGTCCAATCAGATGCTCTCTAGAATGAGTATGCTAATCCGTGGAAAACAACAAGATTCACAGATATGATAAGGCCGGGCGAGACAAACCCTCATGAATAGTTAAGAGAGTGCAGAACACAATGATTTCGTGGAAATGGGGGACCTCGTGTGCACTCTTGACTCCGGGATGCCTGTGGTTAAGAATAAAATAGCATAGCGACGCACAAATTGTGCAGATATTGAGATGGGCTTTACACAATGCTCTGCAATCGACTCAAGAGGTATTCAAAGAGAGCAGAAGGCCAGAATAAACCGTCACACATCATAAAATATACAGAGCGCATCCAGTACGTGATGTACGTTAAAGGGCAGCATATGTTAAAGAGCGAAAGATTGAGCGATTTCACGGATATTGCAAAGGCCGGATGTATGTCTCTGATGGAGTGAGTTATGAAGGGAAATACGGGGGGGCTTCTCCGACACTCACAGATAGAGTGAAATAAAGACTGACAGACAGCAGATTGGTCCCCTACAGAGAGAGAAAGAGAGAGAGTGAAAGACTGTACATGATGGTGCATAGAAGGGGGTCCTAGAAGATATAGAGAAGATATATATCCTGCTAACAGGGAACATTCTCCAAAAAGTTATCAAAAATGTTCCCACAGTAACATTATTGGAACATTTTTAACATTATATATTGTATGTATCAAAAACAGTATTCTTAGGTAGTTAGTGGAATGTTTTAAAAAGTTACAGAATTAAAAAATGTTTGAATGAAGTTCTTATAACCAAGCTATAATGTTAATACAACATCTAAAAAACTGGATGTTTTGCACATTACTAGAACTTTCAAAAAAAACATTTTGGTTACAACCTAAAATTGTTAGCTGGGTAGTCTTTACAACAACACCAAAATATTCCATCAGCATTTACTTTCCCACATGGCGTTTCGAACCCACTTGATTTTTATTCTTTAAGACACACTGTAGGCAAGATGTTTCAACATCTTTCTCTATACAGCAAGTGACTCAGGAGCTGTGAGAGCTGCATTTCTCAAGCCTCAGGTTCTCTGTAAAAGCTTTGCTTTGCTTCAGCTTGGCAACACAAATAACTGTTTTTTATCTTGACTGGGCTTAAGTTCCTGTAACTTATAAAATATGCAATTTTTCAACAGTTTTTAATAAGTTACCCCAGTCAGGTTTTAAAATAATTTTAAAAAAACTTAAAAAAAAGATTAAACATACAAAAATCAAGGCAGCAGAAATTTTTTCAGTGTTTGTATTTGGGAAAGAGATTATTTTCATTTAAACTACTGAAAATCTTTTACGCCGCATGAGTTTTGAGACCTGTGGGAGAAGTAAAGATTATCAGTGAGTAATGAATTAATTTCGGTCTTTTTCTCATCGTGTACAGGAGTCATATGGACTTGCTTTATGGCTTTGTGTTGTTTTAGGATCACCGTTCACTTCTATTATATGGAAAATAAGCAGCATTGCTATAAACATACTTCTGTCAAACTGCTCCTTTTGTTTTCCACAGAGAAAGAAAATCTTGGTTTTCTTTAGGACAACGCTCTGAAGCCACTCTGAGTTTTTATTCTTAGATGAACTTTTCTTTTTAACCCTTCTGTGTCATTAGCTTGAAAGATTAAATTAGCAACATGATCAAAATGATGATCAACAGCACGAGAGATTTATTATACACATGCACACACAAACACGCTCGCTGTCGGCTCTCTGTCATCTCTGTCTTAATTCACAGACAGTTTAAGGGCTGGATAAGTAGAGATCAGCGTAGACTCCGAATGTCGTGAAAATGTGAAAACAAACAAACACACCTACAACAGTCTGGTGCTCATATTGTCAGTATGTAGAAAATCATCATTATTTGATGGATTCACAGGTCTTCTTTCCTCTGGGTGTCTGGATGGACATGTTTGTGTAGTGTTGTACTGTATGAGCGTGATCACGTGCTCTCTCATTCACCAGCTGCACACAGAAACACTGACAGGTTCTCATGCACACCCTGCAGCTACTGTTTGTATTGTTTTCCCTCCGACAAATGCACAAAAAAAACATTTTTTTGTTCTCACTTTGTCTGAAGTCAATTCGAGTTGTGATTGCCCATGCCTGGGGCTTATTACGGTTGCTAAGGTATACTGAGAGACTTTTAGCACGTTGCTGTGTGGTTGCTAGGATGTTCCAGGGGTTGCTAGAGGGCTGCTGGGTGCTTACTGGCCTAAATCAAAAGAGCTCATCTCCATGTCTTTATAACAATTTCCAAACTGGGGTACGTGAGAGAACAATGGGGGTTTCGAATAAATACTGAAATAACATTTGAACTAAGTTCATGTATTTGTTATAAAACTTTTTGCATCCATTAGTGTACAACCATCACAATGCTTGTGTCAGTTTAAAAATAATGTCATTGTAAAATGTTTGAAAACACAGCTTTGTGTTATTCTGGTGCTCAGATAAGTCTATAAGATTGAGATGTATTTGCAGTTTTATCATTCACCACGCTAAACTCATAATTCAGATCACCTAGGAAAGAAACAGCACATCTCAGCTCGAAAAGCTGTAGAATTCAATGTATCATTTGAGGCTGTAGCATGAACAGTGTAGGCAGAGATACATGCTGAAGTTTTAAATTCCTAACCTTGAGTAGCTTTCTGCTAATATCAGCTTTCCAAAAACTCGGAAAATAAGCGTTCAAGAATGATTCTTTGCAACATGTCAATTTTTAGCAAAAGAGCCTCTTTTTGTTTTATAAAAATGCAGTTTATAAAGTACAAAAAACATTTTTGTTGTACCAAGTTGGCAATGAAGTTCTTCAGGGAATATCAACCAGAAAAAATAAAAAGTGTGTGTGTTATACAGAAAGCCCATAAGATGATGGAGGAGGACCTTGGTGCAAGTCAAGTAGGGTTTGTTTATTAATTCATTGCAACAAACAAAACTGTTGGAAAAAAGAGACTGTTTCGCTGCCAGCCTTGCAGGTGTTTTGCAACTCCACGTGAGCCTGGGCCGCCAAACACACACACACACACACTCGTCTGTCTTAGGCCCAATTATTTATGCATGCAGTTTCCAGGTAACCACTCCATCAGGGAGGTGAGACACCATCTAGTCCCACCACTGAGACAGACCCAAACACACACACACAGCCGTCAAAGACAAACCAAGACATAATCTCATGATAACGCTCTCTGCCAACTCTTTAATGCAATAGTTATTCCAGTCTCTGTATTTTAAGCACTGATATTTGGCCAGAACAAATTGTCCAAACAGTATATGTGGTCTGTACAGTGTCTATACAGTCTACACAGTGTCTATATATTGTCTGTACAGTCTATAAAGTCTTTTACAGAGTATATACAGTCTGGTTTACCAAAATCCAGGAGAGCTATTGGAGAACAGATCTGATCTTAGGGGACAAAAAGTGTATTTTGGCCAAAATTGGGTCGTGAACAGTCTGCATTCGAATTCTTTTTTTGTACTATGTGCGTGTTCTTTCAGGCAACTCAATGACAGCAATTTGGAGTGATTGGTCTGTATGAAGCTGACTTTAGCTTGAATTGTTCTCTCCTGTCCCTGAAAAAAGGTTTTTTTTCCCCATTCGTCTGCTTCACTGCACCCATACCATTATGGAAAAGAATCAATCCTGCGGTTTTATTCAATGATAAAGAGTGTGTGAGAGTTGTGAGGGAGATGCCATGACAGACAACTCTTTAATTTGTTCAATAGGGTCACAGATGGACCAGATATAAACCGAATTGTACGACTCTTTGTACAGAATATTCAGCTGCCCGTAAGACAATTTCCATCCAAAAGTGAAAGAAAAAGTGCGTCACCATTTTAAACTTTTCAAACACCCACACTAACTGTGTTTGGCTACTTAAAGGGAGAGTAGGCCATTTCAGAGAGGTTAGCAATAGCAAGCTGGCTTTAAAAGCATAAGATCCAGCCCTCCCTTTAGAGTCTCTCTAAAGCCACATTTCCTCCAAAACACATGAACAAAGGTTAAGAGAGATATGCAAATACACAGTTAGAGAGGCAAGTAGGACATTCATCCTTAAATTAGGACCGAATGCAATGATTGGACGAACATTTTATGGTCGGGTACCTTCCAAAGATGGTCAGGAAAAAAATCGCCTACCCTGCCTTTCATGTCTTCCTATTAGCTATTTGTCCGTGTAGTTGAGAGACAAAAGAAGCCTGTCATAAACCATACAGCCAATCACGAACCACACAGCCTATCAAATTGACCTGTCAGAAATTAGTATGCAAATTAAATTTGTGTAAAGGGAAGGAGGGGGTTAAAGGCAGAAATTTGCCAGGTCACACACATAGGGACAGCAGTCAGTGAAAATACTCAGAGAGAGAGTGTGTGTGTAATCCTCTTAGACTCGGCCACAGTGGGCTGAGTAGGGCTGGTTTTCTGCATGTGGACTTCCAGGCTGCACGTCTCAATTATCATGATCTTTATAAAGCTTTTAAGGGTTTCTCTGCACAGTATTACCTCTCTCTCTCTCTCTTTCTAAGTCTGTCGTATAAGTATAGTGGCGGAATGCTGAGAGAATATAGGAAATAATGGGATGATTCAGAAGTCAAGCTGACGCTGATAATTATTATTATTTCAACAATGAGTCTTTTGTCAGTCCCTTCGAAATGTCCACCCACCTCTTACACTCGTGTGTGTTTTAATTTCCTCCTACACAAGCAGGGTTCGGCGGCTCGGGTGACGCCCGTGTGCGAGAGGAAAAAACAGTGAAACAAAAGATTGGAATTAATCAGAGAACGGCAGGAGAACCGACGTTCCGCTGATACAGTGTGAAGTGGTTTTCTCAGTCTATCTTGCACCTCTGCTGACTGTCACTCATTTCCCTGGAAATCAACGGATCTTTTAAAAAAGGTCTTTCTGTTTTCTTTTGGTTTTCAGTTCTGTCATTCCATTTATCTCCTCTCTCCCATATTCCTCTTGTACTCATAACTGTGAATTTGCAAGAATTTGGGGCTTATTGCTGTTTGCAGCACTGTTTTTTTTATTCTTCTTCTAATAAAATTGCAATAAGAAAGACACGCTCAAGGAGTTTTTCAAAGCTTTTTCAGAGAGTTTCAGATGTAATTGTAACTCAGCAAACGAATACGAGCGCAGCAACACAACCTTGAGTCCGACATCAGAGGTTAAACAGTGTCATTTTCTTGGTGCAGTCTATTTTATTTACTGAAGTCTTCATTCTAATAAAATTGCACTTTGGATAATACGCCAAAGTTCTTCCCCCACCCTCCGTGTTCCTCTTTTAATTGCGAATCATTTGTTGAGAGATGCTTCACAAACAAACAAAATGCGAGCTACAGCTCAAAATAACTGTCTTTTATTCAGAACCAAGTTAGTGTATTGTTAATGGTAAACAAGGTGCCACCAACAGCATAAATAAACGAAAAGTACAACAGCAATAAAATCTTGACAGAAGTAAAGTAACGTCATGTTGTCATTACGATAAAGTGTTGGTATTACAGTGGCTCTTTGTTTAGATATGGTTGTGTCGATGAATGTGTCGCTATCTGTTTATAATCTATGTGATAACTGTGATATACACACATGCACAGATTTAAACTTTCTCTCTTTCTTTAACTCATCTATCTCTCCTGCTCTCTCTGGAGATGGAGAGCATCAATAACAAACATTCATTTAATATCCACTGTGGTAAAAACAAATGCGGAAGCAGGACTCATGTTGTGCGGTTATCTGCGTTTATCAAATAAAGACTCGTTTTTTTCCTCCTGTTCCTGCTCTTCATCTGATCCCTCCACCTCGATGCTGCGGCTGTGTTTTTTAATGTGTGTACAGTACTGTGGTAGTTCATTGCACGTGTTTGAGCTGTCATGCATCACCGTGACTTACCGCCCAGTTTCATCACAAATCTGCTTGACGTCACATTTGAGGTGTGGGTAAATCTTGAAGTTTTGTCGAGCACATCTGTTTCTTCACATTACCTGAAATTAGAGGTAATCTGATCCCTTGAAAATAAGATCCAATTCACAGAAAAATTGCCATTGTGAGTTTCAAGATTTTTAGGAATTGTCAAAAATGGCAAACGCAGCTCTAGTGGTTGGCAGCTGTATTACACGGTTTAATTCCATTTTAAACAGAGAATATTTTTATTCTTTTCATTGTATTGTGTGCTCTCTCTTTCCTTCTCTGGCAGCCTCATAACTTATTAGAAAAATGTTTTATTGGCATGACAATGGATAAAGTTTCAATAAGAATGTGCTGGCAGTTTCCCTTTTCTGTCTTCATCCATCCCTCTCTCTCTCTCTCTCTCTCTTTTTGGAGCAGTGGGGCTTACTAATTTTAGCATCCCCACCCCAGCAGCATGTCTTAGCAAGCTTTGCCTGTGAAAACCTCATCACACTGAGCTGCACTATAAAGAACCTTGTCAATTCAATTTCATATGTCTAAGTGCCAAAGGAAAGATAAGACGCCACAGGATATTAGTTCTTGAGCCAGAACACCGGTCAGGGTGCTGGCAGTGGACATAAACTTAGTTCATTGGCCAAGAACAAAATGCACCAATAACATTTTAAGTTTATTTGCACTCACGGTCTGTGTTTGTTTTGGCTTTTGATTCTCTAAAGGAAGTATGCCAAATACAGTACAGACATGTCTGAAATGTGGGTCATTTCTGAGTGCTTGCGGTCATAGAGAATCAACAGAACAAAGAATTAGAGATACAAAAAGATCCTTTTAAATAAAAAGTGTTTGTGTTGAAAACAATGACAATGACTTATGGTACAATGCAGCCCGGGTCTGGTTAAACTGGATTGCTTGTGGTTAGTTAGTTAGACACAGGTTTTGTGTTTACTCACCCAGTTGTTTCTCATGACTTCCACTGTCAACCAGTTCAGATTTTTGTAACTAATATGTCTGATGTTGTTGTGTAATAGAGAGCAGAAACACTTTGTAGATTCACACATGAATCAAACGGTGGGTGTGAATATGGAATCGGTACATATTCAGGATAGGTTTGTTCCAGAAACATTTTTTGTTATGCTGGTTGAAAGTCTCTTCACATCCCGACTGCACTGAGTTAAGTGGTCTGAATGTATGTATCTTCTGTGGAGGAAGCAGGACCATGAATATTCAACCAATCATTACATTCGGGCCAAATTCAGATGTCTGTCAAACTATGTATGCGTTCACGTGTTGGAGGAGGCGTGGCTTTGGAGATGCACTGAAGGGAGGGCGGGATCTTATGCTTTCCAAGCTAGCTTGCTATTGCTAGCCTCTCTACATTACCTTTAAGTTTAGCTGTGTAAGCGCAGCCCTTCTCTTTGTCTGTCTGGTCACCCACTGTTTTCCTTCTTTCACAGACAACAAACAATTATTACATTTACGTGTAACAGATGTAATAATGATTTTATGTGTCTCTTGTTTGTTGTTTGTAGATCAGCCGCTGCCAAACGCCACCAGCTCCGCTGGGGCTATAATTGGAGGGATCATTGCAGCTATAATCATTCTGTGTTTGATCGGGGCCGGTGTGGCTATGTACCGCAAACGCCGGCAGAGCATGCAGAACGGAGAGTGAGTAGAAACACACCCTGAAACTCAATCATGTTAAAGGCTGCACAGGCCTTGTGTTCAGGGTTATTATAGTTTTGTTTTTAATTTTGTGATTTTATTCATATTTTGAATTAACATGCATTTTCATATTTCATGTTAAATATTTAGCGATCTTGTTATGTGCGTTTACTGTTTTATTTATTTTAATATTGCTATATATTATTGCTTAAACTTATTACAGTTTATTACTAAGGCAACATTTTAATTTTCGTTTAGTTTAAGTTTTTTAAATAATATGTATGCCTGTATTTATTGAGTCATAAGAAACTATAATAACCTCTTTTCCAGAGACATTATTTCCAGAAACATTTTTTGTTATGCTAGTTGAAAGTCTCATCACATTGTGATTGTAATCTCTAAGTGGTCTAAATATATTTATATACATATTTATCTTTTGTGCAAGGCACAGGACCATAAAATGTTTTTCCAATCATTGCATTCGGTCCAAATGCAATGATAGGATGTCCTACTTGCCTGTCAAGCTATGTATGTGTTAATGTGTTGGAGACGTGGCTTTGGAGAGTGATCTGATGGGAGGGCAGGATCTTATGTTTTCAAAGCTAGCTTTCTATTGCTAGCCTGTCCGAAATTGCCTACCCTCCCTTTAAACATTGATTTAGTTTCATCAGAGTACGCCTTTGTTTTAACAGTCGATTTGATACATGTGTACTATCAAAAAGCTGAACATCTCGCTGTGTTTCTCATGCAGAGGTCCTCCTAAACACAAACCGCCGCCCCCGATGAAGTCCGGCAGCTCGACGGAGATGGTGAGCGGACGTTCCTCCTTCAGTCTCTCTCACATCTGACATTCTCTTTTAACTTGATCTGTTGAGGTTCTTCATTATACAAAATTGAGATGACTTACAATTCTCCAGGCTACACACGGCAATTAATACAGAGCCCGAAAAAAGAGACACATGCATAACTAGCGTAAAATAGATCTTTGAATTGAAACCTTTGAAGAACAGGCTTGGGCCCAGAATGAAGAGAATCGCATTGCTTAAAAATAGGGTAATTGCGTTTTTACTGTGGATAACAATTATTTTCTTTTAGCTGGGCTGCAGCTGAAACACACATTTGTATTGTGAAGTGTGTAAAAACAAGCAGAGCGAAGAGAATGAGAATTCTTAATGTGGCCCTTGGGCTACAGGCAGGAGAGAAAGGGTTAACAGGGGGTAATGTGTATTGATTGAAGACGAATGTGGAACGTGTGGGTGGAGCTGATCTAGTGTGTGTGTACAAATGTGAACACGTTTGTGTGTTTGTGTGTTTGTGTATAGTCACACAAGCCCTGAAGCCCTGAAGTGTTTTTTTAAGTGTCTTATTTGATTTCCTTCATTATTATTCTTTCTGCTGTTAGTAATAACACAAAATTATTTTATTTTTCTGCAAATGTTTCCTTTTTTATGGTTCATTTCTCTGAGTCAAAATGGAAATGGGCACAAAAAGATTTTTTTTGTATAACAAATGTTAATTTTTTTTGCCCTGTGGCCAACATATAGAGACTTGTGATAATAAACAATAATGATTGAAATATTGAATAAACAAAAATTGACATTGGCTTAAAAAATGCAGAACACATTTTCTACATCAGTTGTGTTGTTACAAACAGCAGAAACAATGAATAATAGATTATGGATTGCACTTGAAACCAATACACGCTGTTTGTCATCACAAAGCACTTATATATAGCTCAACATTTCATACGTTTGTGTATGTACAGCTTAATAAACCACAGGACAAGTCCACAACCATCACGGAAAGCCAACCACTCAGCAACTATGAGGCTCAACCACTCAACTACTATGAAACCAACTCTGCCGAGCCTGTTACAGTAAGAACTTTACTCATGATTCTTAAACTCTGATGTGTGTAGAGTAGACATTACTTTCAGCAGCTCTGCGTCTTCTCCTTGTGTATCCATCATTCAGAGGCCTCGTGTTTTATCTCATTGCTTTTCAATACATGGCTTTGCGCTACTCTCTTACCCATTCAATCTGCAGTTTAAGTCACAATTTCAGGACGTTTCCTGACAATAATGTCACAGGTGAGAGATGTGCATACCTTTGAATGGGTACCGAAGACCCTGTCTTGATCCAGACAGCTTTTCTAGCCTTTTCTTTCATGCTAACGGCAAAGCTTGTGACTCACAGCGATGTGTTGCTCACACTAACGCTGCCAAAGGGGCTTTTATGTGGATTAATATGATGAGCTAGTTATTTCATCAGCTGTGATAACCATAAAGCCAATTACTACAGCTTGTATATGTGTGAAGGCCAGACAGAGACACGTACATTTGTGATGTGGCCCCCGGGGACTTTCAGTAAGAGCCTGTCTTTATTGTCTTAGCTGATGTAGCCAAGCTAGACGTGAGAAATTCAGTGAAATAACTTTTATTAGAGGTGTGAAATTAAAATTCCTTTATTAGCAATGCGATCCCTAAAAAAGAAACACTTTTGAATCTTTTCAGCCTTTTTAAAAGGATAAACGATCAGGGTGGCTTCTGGCAGCACCTCACAACTGTGAATTAAACGCTCACCATTTAGAATTAGAAACTTTTGCTTTGTCGTTCAAACGCTGAAACGCATACATGAGAGATACTATCACACCATATTAGCACTTTTAAATTAAATTTCTCTTCAGTCTGATTCAGGAGGTGAAGTGGCCTATCAGAATCTTCAGTCAGTATCAATTAACTCTAATAAATAAGAACTTGCGCTTTGTGCGTGCATCACTTCTGAATCTGTTATACTGATGCTTAATGACCGATTGAGGAACCATTAAATGCGCATCAGTACCACCTCAGTGAGTGTAATGAACTGTGTATGTGTCTACATCGAATATTTGCAGCAATGTTAGATCAATCTTATTCAAGTCTTCTTGGCTGTCTGCAATAAAATGATTTTTATGAATTTATTATGTGTGAATATTGTATATTAATATTATAATGTTAAAGCTGCAATCTGTAACTTTCACCTCACTACCGCCATCTCTGTTTGAAACATAGAATTGCAGGTTACTTTACATATATAAGTCTAATGAAGCCAAACTGACATTTCTTGAAAAATTGGACCCGACAGCTCAAATTATAAAACTTTCGTCTGTCAGGTACAACTCAGTTACTGGTTGTTGATCATTTTTAACCCCAAAAAGTTACAGATTGTAGCTTTATTATTTGCTGGGGTAGAAGTATTTTAACCATCCAAAAATGTTACACTGTTAAAGCCATGTTTTGTTTAGATGTTTAACGCAGATTTTAATTTCCGCACAAGCTCACAGCTGATTGATCTTGTAAATGATCAATCTAATGTTATGTGCTGTTTTGACGCTTCGGATGTAGCTAACCTCAAACTGACACAATGCTGGTTTCTTTCATTGGACATGTATGTAGTTGACAGATGCAGACACAGTGTGCATTTAAAGTACATTACAGAGTGTATTTTTATGAGTTTATTCATGGGAATTAAACCCATGTTCTTGGTGTTGCTAGCGCCACATTCCAGCAGGTGAGCTGCAAAAACACTTTGAATCCAGCATTGAATCTAGTGAAACTCCAACCAAAGCTCTGGCTTATTTGTTTTTCAGGATCTGGATGATGACAACACTGGCCCTCCGGCTAACGGTGGCACACCCACTGCCTGGGACGGTTCAGGACATCTTCCGGAAAAAGATGATTCAACTGACGAGACTCTTCCACCGTATGCCCCCATCAATGAGAACGATGTGGAAGGTCGCCTCGGCTCATCTGGTGCAAACATTGCCCGCGAGGAAAGTTTCGTGTCCCCACCAATGTTGGTCTGAAGACGTAGGTCATGTCTGCTATTTTTACTGCCACCGTCCTGCTCAGCCGTGGCCGCTCGTAACAGCACAGCAGCCCGGTTGGGCCCAACCTGGTGAAATTTCTCTTTAATCATAACTGTCCTTTCACCTATTCTTATGGTTTTGTAAATCCATCTAAGATGTTTATAACGTTTGGACCACACACCGGATATTTGTAGTTCTTGCATATCTCTAAGATTTTGGATGTTTGATAATGTACCACTAAATATTCTTAATACTATAAGGCAAATGGACATGTGACTAGCAATTAGTGATCTAACAAAACCATGGGAACAGGTAAAAATTCACTTTTGAGGTACTGTTATATTTTAATCCTGGTTAACCAAAAAGAATATAGAGAAACTCATGGCAGTTTGACAAACGAACATTTAATTTTGATGTCTCCTGAAAGGTCTAAATTAAAGAATTTCCTTTCAATATTTTAAAATACACTGCATATACTGTAAAATGTTGCTTATGTTTCTGACATGTAATGTTTTATTTTGCGGTTATAGTGTAATGCTCTTTTAATCATCGATAGCTTTTGTCAGTTGTGTGTGTTAACTTATGTGATGAGGGATACAGTCTTGTGGTATATGCAATGTATTTTACGTACAGCGAAAATGTATTTTTATATTTGATGTCATTTTAAACAATTACGTCACCTACCTAAAACGTACGTACAGTATGCGTAATTTTCTTATTTTGTTTCCCTGACTGCCGTTTTTGAAAATACCAAATAAGTTCTGTAAATAATATAAACCGTCTCGCCAGGCTAACGTATGCTCAGAATTAAAAATAAAAACAAATGCAAACAAATCCAAAAACAGCAGTTAAGTGCAAAATGAAAAGATGTACATTGTTTTGAATACGTTTATTTTAACGGGTATTATTAAAGTCGTATTATGCTGATGTTTTACTTATTGAAACGTGTGGATTTCATTACCGTATAATCTGCATGGCATGGTTGGTCGCTTTCTTAAAAAAAACTGGGCACCTGTCACACCCGCACCTTGCTATTGAGGGTAATAGGGGTTTGGCAGGAGTTTTATAAGCAGAACTGCTTATCATCTCTTCCGTCTGAAAGCCAAATTTCGCTTTAACATTGAATTGCACCGTGTCATGACATGAGCATGTCCACAGATCGAGTCTTTATGCCTCGACTGCTGTTGCTCTCTGTATTCACTATCTTTATGATCTTTTCACCCAAAGGTTGCAATTAGTGAGGATGAAATTTGAACCTCAGTTTTTAAAGAGACAGTTCACCTAAAATTAACAATACTGTCATTCCGAAACTGTATAATTTTCTCTTTGTTCTGTCAACAACAAAGCAGGTGTTACAGTGTGCAGGGTGTTCACGCTGCTAACTTTAATACTGTACAATGAAAGTAAATGGTGACCATGCGCTTTCAAGCTCCATTAATGACAAAGACAAAATAAACTTGTGTGCCTCATTTCCATGAGGTTTGAAGGTATACAGCGCATTGTACTTTTATGGAGTCTTTATGATAATTATTTTTAACCTGTTCTTACAAAAATTAACCATGGTTCTAGTATAGTAAAAGTGCAGTAACCATGTTTTTGGCACATTCATTACCATTTGCATTTCTATAACCATAGTTTTACTACAAATTCCATGGTTAACCATGGTTGCTGTAGCAAAACTATTAACTATAGTATGTTAACTATAGTAACCATGTTTTTTTGGTTTAAACTATAGTAAAACCATGGTTAATTTTTGGAAAGGTGGCAGCCCTTTGTCACTCACTTTCATTACATGGATGAAAGCAGCATCAACATCCTATTTATCTTCCTTTGTGGTCTACAAAAGAAAGAAAATCATACAGGTTTTATTATGACATGAGGGTGCTGAGTAAATGATCACGTTTCCTATGTAGGTGAACTTTTCTTAAGGGAAAGATTTGGGACTACTAGTTTCTAAATAATTTGTGTTCTTCTCCCCTGGTCTTTTCACTGGTTCTTGGATGGCATGGCTAATAGTTCCATCACTGTTGTGTGTCTTTCACTCTTGAATGTAATTTTTGCATATCCACTTAAAGCTGTCGATGGATTATAGTGTTGTAGCATCTGAAAACATTGTCATAATTGTGCCAAAGAGATCACAGTTGCACTGATTGTATCAAAATCAATGGGGAGGGCTGTGAGCTGAAGACAGGCTGTAGACTACAACCTATAGAAGACAGGCTATAGAAGACAGGCTATAGACTAACAGGTTATAGAAATGCTACAGATGGAACGAACGAACAGGGTTTTAATGGTGACCTGAAGTGAAAACTGGCACATTCACAAAGCACATGAAATGCTGGTCTTCTGTACATGGGTAAACAGATCAAAAGGAGTGACAGACAGGTCGATGGATGAGTGGTGCAGTTCTCCTAGATGAATTAATAACGACTCCTCCTCCTTCTTGATTTACACATATTTACCACATTCACTGCCTGATCTTCTGACCTGTTGGACATCAACGAAAATGGCAGATTCCTGTTGAAATATTAGTTTTGGACATAACAATCGCTACATGCATCATTTTGTCTTAGCTGGGCTGTGTCTCATCGCTGCTTCTGATAAGGGGAATGTACGTCTGCATGCTGCATGGAATTCTGGGTTAGCTTATGGTATTCTCATGCGAAAATCATCTCCATGCATCCGTCATTTGCTTAAATGGTGCAGTATTATACAATCTCTGTATGTTATACACTCATGCATAAGGGTTTTGTGTCTTAAACTGTGATCCTTTCAAATCTGCTGTTTGTTTCAGGTTTGCGTATTTTTATTTAGTTATTGTTTTTTATATTTTCAAATGTTTCTGTCTTATATATTTGTCACATTTTGGGTTGTGTAAGGTTTATCATTCTTTAAGTAAAACTAGTACATATTTTAGATTTTAAAAAGACAATCAATATTATCACAAAAGGGAGTTTGGAATGATAATGGGCCTCTTAAAATAGTTGGCCTTTGTTTAGCCAACAACTTTTGTCATTGCTCTAATCTATTCTCCACAAAACAAACGTAGCTACTGTATTACTGTTGCCATACAGTAGGTTATAGTTAATCATCAGAAATCATATAATTCAGAGAAAGCCCCTTGTTACATTCATATCGTAATCATCTCTCATCAAATCAGATGTGCCTTTGTTTGGTTTTCACCCATTTTACTGTCACATTCGTTTTGCTTGGAAAAAATTTGGACCATTTGCTTGGACCACTGACTGTACAGACCACCAAAAGAAAGAATTGTGCTTTTCTAATCCTGTTTTGTTTTTGCATCTTATGTTACCTTGCCGGGATTGTTTTATATGCATAAGCAACTTGTTGTATGTTTTATGGGTCATTGTGATGTCTAATAAACAATAAGCCAAAGTTCCAGTTTTGTTGTCTTTGAAACACAATGTATTTCAGAATTGGTACCTCTGCATCATCTTTTGCCATTATCGGTTTAGTTTTGATGCAGTCCCAGTGTAATAATACCCTAATTTTGAGGAACATTACCGAATGCCAAAAAGTGTCTGCCGTTCACTTATCGATTTCCCATCCAGGACCTGCGCAAGATGAGTCTTAACTCTTGAACTCTCAAAATGTCTGACTTAAGTCAAACAGCAGCCTGCTGTCTAAATTTCCACGTGACTTTAAGCAAATAAAATGGAGATGCTTTTCAGAGCCTGAAATGCTGTCAGTCTGTCCACTTGTGCATGAAACCAGCACCGATGCTTCTGGATTTGAGCTTTAACCTCTCCATATTCATGAACAGACAGACAAACAAACAGAAGAGGACAAACGTACAATGCTTTACTATACCTCGATGGTGTCTCATTGCCTGTAGTCAAAGCAGACTGTATTTGCATGGGGAAAGGCGCTTTGGTTTTCCACATATTACAGAATGGCATTGATTTGTGTGTGCGCTGTGCTTTCAAAACTGCCTCAGTGTGACCCTGTCGTGTTAGTTTCGATGTTAACTCCATTGCAAAAGCTGTTGCGTTTTGCCTTTGAAAGTCATTAGGATGCTGAAGGAGCAGGAGATGGAGCTGCTGGCGCTTTTATTTGGTGGCCACCAGCAGGCTGCCTGATTCATTAGTAGCATGTCGTCCGTGTTAATGGCCATTAACTCTTCATCTCTTTCTCTGTGTAATTGAAACCCAGCCGGCTGCAGCACTTGCGCACACGGACTTGACATCGCGGTACGAGGACATAATGAGCGCGTTACTAATTAAGCCTCTCCAGCGGCGCGCTTCCTAACGAGCGGGTTCCAGTTCGGCCCGCGACTTGCGCCTTTTTTCAGACGCCGTGGCCCGCGATTAAATGTGCATGATGTGCAATCGGAGATTATAAACCATTAAGGCTCACTTTAACCTCCGACTGCCGAGACGTGACGACGGGCGAGGGGAAGGAAAGCCGGGCGCCCTCGGGCGCGCTTGGGCAACCGGGTGCGACCGGAGAGGTGATGCGGGGCTGGAGAACAAAGCGGGGGTTAGACTGGAGGGGAAGAAATGGTGTGCGGGGATATTAAAACAGACACGATCAGAGGTTTATTTTAGGACTAATGAATGGGGAAGAATGAGGAAACAGCGCCCTCGGATGGCCACGAATGGACCTGCATGTGATCTGTAGATGTTGCTCGTATATGCTGCTGTTTGCGTGTTAGTTTGTTGTTATGGTGGTCGACAAAAAGAGAAAGTTATGTTATTAACACGCATTCCTGCTCTTTTATTTATTGTTAATCACAGCTCAAAATGTTTGTCTTTCACGCTTTAATAAACGTTAAATAAAATGTTCCGCCTCTTCAACGGGGTTCGTGCGGCCCCTGCTGGTAGCTGCTGGAACTGCAACATTGTGGATTAACTTTGAAACTACACAAAGGTGAGTAAATATTACAGACAATATATTCCTTGTTGGTGAACTATTCCTTTGACTTCTATGTACACTTAACAAGTATCTTTATCATTGTGTTTTTTCTTTTCCCAAAACTCATAATAAACCAGAAGCATATTTTAAAACTTCAGTAACATTTCAATATTAACTTTAAGTCTCTCTGCTAATATTAACCCATGTTTACCTAGTTAGTTTATTGATCTAGCTCATCAGCTTTCTAACACTCAGCACAAGGATTGCTGGCATTGGACAGTTTTATCCATCTCAGTGTGGGTGATTGTAAACTGGCAGTAACCTGTAAAGTACACCAGCCATGTTTGGATATCTGAAATCAGCTCTGAACATCCTATCATACTCAAGACGTGAGCTGCTTGCAAAGTTATTTGTGGTGCTTTCCTTGCGGCTGCCAATTTTTCATAAAGGAAAAAACTGCATTTAATTCAAGTCATGCACACATGAAGAATCTGTATGAGAACTCGTTTCCAAGATGCTAAAGATTGCCCGTGGGAGAAGTAATATTTTCTTATTTTCCCTCATTTTTATTGTCTCTTATCAACAGGTTCAGTACACAGAGTACAACACAAAGATGCCTCAGTGTGTAAAAACACCCCTGCAATACACACTAACTTATTTGTCTTTGCTGACTTAAGTCTCCCAAAGGTTTTAACCTGGTTCACATATTTGCACGTTTATATCATCTGAACTCTCATGGCGCTTCTAATACATTACCTGGATCCAAGCAGAGATTTCACGTCTGAAAATATGCCTTTCTCCTGACTATAATCTCTGTTATCCTGGAAGACTGCCTTAATGTCTACCCAGTTAACAGGGAACGTTCTCAGAACATTGGCTAATGTTCCCTCAAAGTTATCAAAAACATTCTTGTAGTAACGTTGGAACTTTGTTAATATTATATATCATAAATCAAAAATGTTATTCTTAAGTAGTTATTGGAATGTTTTACTATTTCTGTAACAATATTCTTCCCAGCTCCCATGTTGAACCACATATCTGTAGACATCTGGATGATTCTTCCTGTCTTCAGGCTTCACTGGGAGGCCTGATATGTATGTTCTGATATGTTGATGGGCTGATTTGTTGATTCAACTAAAAATAGAGGAAATGTTTTATTGGAAATGTACAAATGTACGATTTACAGAGACTCATATTAGAGATTTTCTGTTAAATGACACACTTTTGGCAGAGACTGATACCACATCTCTGCAAAAAGTGGAGGAAACGGTTTCATAATCTCCAGATATTGTCATATATTATTGGCCAGGCGGTTTTGCCACATAATTTCCTGAGTATCCAACTAAGGATTCTTCCTAATACGTTGTAGAATACTTTTATGCTATCAGGATTTAAAACTTAATTTAATACGGGTTTAATACTTATAATGTCTAAAAATCATGATTTTGTTGGCTAGTAAGTTATTGTCGCAGTGCTTTACCCTCCGTAAACAGCAGAGGGCGTCGTTTCTCAAACAGGAGATCAGTTGAGTCTCTTCCACACTTGAATAAATATTTTATTGCCCGTCATGGTCATCCATCTGCTTGACCTCGCTTTAATCAAATTGTCTCAATTTATTGTAAATCAATCTGTCATTTAACTCTTGTTGCTTTTAGTTTTTAGGATTTAGAAATTCTTGCATCATAGAATTAAGCTTTATCCTTTATGATACATATCACCCATTAATAATAACAACAACACATTTTACAATTATGCGTATGATTTTAATTAGTTGAAGGTCTTGATCTTCTTGATTAATGAAACAGTCTTTGTTTATACCCTCGCATACAATACACTGTATAAAACTATAAGATTAATATCTTAAAATCTGTGCAGCCCAGCAGTATATAGATAATACTTTCAGTAAACTGAGTGATCACAGTCAGTCTTATATTATTGATGAGATCTTGTTACGCAGCACAGATTGTTATTGCACAAGCTCTGGTCATGCATATTTACTTGCTTCAGTGCTGCTTGAGATGAGGCTGGTGTCCATGGTAAGTATCCAGTATTGTTTTGAATGATTGGTACAGGAAATGCATTGGAAGGTCAGTGGGCACTGATGAGCATAACAGAGGCGTTTTGTCATCAACTCAATGTTTCTTTTGTCAAGATTTATGTCTTTGATATTCAAAGATATAAGATTTGAATATGACCATGTGCAAAACACGTTTCAGAATCAAAACATTGTCAGCAGTCAGTGGATCTCAAAGTTTAGAGGGATTTGAGTTCAGCAGCTTAAATAAGATGTTTTGGGCAATATTACAGAACCTTGATCTGCACATCAATACCAGAATGTTTTATTCTATGTACATTTTATACACAATGTGACTCAAACACATACTAAGAGCTGCTTGTCACCTACTTGTTTCATTTGCTTTATCCATCTGTTTTAGGCATCATTACCCTCGATCCATTTTCGGGTCCCCACTATTTCTCATTAACAATCTCCGGCCCGATCTATTTCCCTGGTGACGGTTCCAATGAGACCTTCGATAAGCCATCTCCATGGAAACAGCCTAGCAACAGGCCGGCCCCTTACGGCCAATGAGAGGTGAGGTGTCCCGGATTCTCCTCCAATGGTGGTGGTGAGCCCAGCGAGCTCAAGGTGGATGCTCAGGAAGGCGTGAGTACTTTCTTCTTTTCTCTCTAGTAATCTTAGCAGCAACATCTCTTCCTCTCGTTCTGTCACTGTTCATCTCTGGGCTTCAGAAGAACCTGGACCTGCAGTAATGTAGCACCTTCTGCTCTGTTAGATGACAGGACTGGATTTAATCATGTATGAATATTATGTTTGTAGATTTGCTCTCTGCAGCAATATTATATTTACCTAAAAGGAATCAAAAGTGATGAAGCCACTTTGTAAATTATTTATTTGTACTGCCTTAAAGGATTTGTTTAACATTTTTGGAAATGTGCTAAGAAGAATGGAAACCTGACAAATGTTTACAGTTTTGGAAGCAGTTATACATTCAGAAGATGAGAAAATACATTTCTCAAACGTTACGTTACATGCAGTCCCCTGTATGATATATATAGTACGAGGGTGTCGGAAACCAATATTTGAGGTGATCCTCTCCAGTTAAAAATTTTGTCTGAGATAAAAGCAATGGAAGTCTAAGAGATGACCTGTGTGTGTGTGTGTGCAACAAAAGCTTTCATATTTCACCAACAGTTTCAGGTTATGCACATATATATTATGTGGATGACTATTACATATACAAATATCATAACAAATATAAATTATAAGTCTCAAATAATGTTAATTGTGCTTGTAAATGCTTGATATAATTCAGTCTAGAGATTGGGGACTGAGACAGGACTGTGTACTGATGAACCGCTGAAGGCATAGCTTCACCAACATACAGAACCAGCCAGTGTTCACACTTCTGTAAACACTCATTTAATAAACAGATTTAATCATTTGATGTGTTTCTGAATATCTTTTAATGCATTGCTTTAATGTGGATCATGTTTTAATGCTGATTCATTTGTGTGTGTGTGTGTGTGTGCACATTTACTTAACCATGTACTGGGGACAAATGTGTACCCAAAAGTAATTTTTTAATTGTATTAGAATAAAATAAAATAATGCAGAAAGGTTTCTGTTAGGGTCAGAGTGTGGGCTAGGATAAGGTTATATAGTTTATAACTAGCTGTGCATAAAAACAATAGAAGTCATACAGAATGTCCTCTGATTACAGAATGTCCCCATTTAGATAAGTAAACGTGTGTGTGTGTTCACTATTGACACAGTGGATCAGTGTTTAATTTGACCAAACATCTCTGATCAGTGTTACGGTGTGAGGTTGTGCCTTTATTACTTGTGTGTGTGTGTTTTGTGTATCATTTTAAGCTGGTGGAAAGCATCGCAATCTTTTGTCCTCTGACATCGAACCTGTATTGATTGTGTACACAACATTGTGTGTATATGTGTGTGTGTGCCTTGTGGAAAGGCAGATATATAGCTTTTATGCTTTATGTCTCTTGTTTGCTTGAATGGCAGCATCTGTATGTACATTTTCTTGTTTGTTATCGTTTACAGATGTGTGTGAGTTTTGTCGTGAGTGAGACTGCAATCCATGTCAGTGCCAGTCATCCCCAGTCACATGACCTGGTAGAACATGGTCTCTTAGCAACCGCCTCCCCTCTGCATCCATTTCTCCCTGTGCTCTGTGGTTCTGGAAGCCGTGCATGTGATCCAGTGAGCCAGCAATAAAGCTGGATATTTATAGATCTGATGGATAAGCGGTGAGGGAATCTTCGTGGTTACTAAAAATAAACCATCTCCCACAAACCCACCCCAGCTAACCCCCCTATAGCACACACACACGAAATACACACCCTCCTGCTGCGCGTTTCATTCATAACAGAAAATAAGAGTACGAAAAATGAAGTTGAGGATGTGAATGAAGGAAAGATGCGAATGACGGACTGACGTTTTATGACAAGACATTATACTTAAAAAGAGAAAAGATTTTTTTGTACAAAACTCTAATTGGTAATCGGCTACCATGACCCTAGGATGATGTGGGAGGCCTTATGGTTTTTAGCACATTGCGATGTGGTTGCTAGGGTATTTTGTTACAATAATGCAGAATCTGGCATGTTTTCTTGCGATATAGCATACCGTTGGAATATCTTTACAGCATCTGTATTTATGTTTACTTCATAAAAACCATAAAAGAAACACGTCATAAAAGAAAAGAAATGCGTGACAGATCCACCTTCGTTTATAGAACAGTAGAGAGAGAGACAGAGAAAGTTTGGGGAGAAGATCCCAGACCTGCTCTCATGGCTGCATTTGTGGTGCACTCATACATCATCTGCCCAATGAAACTGATGGAAGTTTTTTCTTCCATTGTGTCCTGTGAAACGGAACCGTTTTGATGAGTTTTTAACCCGAGCACTAGGACCCAGTGGAGCGTGAATGGCTGTCTGGCTGTAATTAGAGACGTTTGTTATTGGCTGGATAAGGTTGATGGGTTTATAATGATGGAAAGTTTGGCTTGTGATTGATTGACCTGCAGTGACAGCAGACGTTCTTTAGCCCGTTTCTTCCAACTTTCGTTTACAAGTGAACTGAACTGACTGTTTAGGACGGCTTGTAAGTTTGATTTGTACGATGGATAAAAGTGCATTGCTTTAACAACCTAAAGCGATTAATAAAGTAGGTATTGAACTTTAATTAGATTTTCTAAAGAAAATATTAGTCAGTGGTGTTTACCTGTAAACAAAACACTTGCATTGTTTAGGGTGGTTGCCAGGGTGTTGCTATGTATGTGGTTTCTAAGCTGTTCTGAGTAGTTTTTAGCATGTTGCTATATGATTGCTAGTGTGTTCTGGTTACTTGCCCAAGATTAAAAAAAAACCCACCCTCAAGTCTCTGTAGTTAATATCTTTTTTTTAAATGGTTTGCATCTATCAGTCAAAAACTGAGTCTGATCCAGGTCTGATCTGTTAGAAATTAAGCAATGGTTGTGCCTTATCAAGCACAATTATCTGTGATGCTGGGAAAATATCTGACGCCTGCTTCCTACAAAATTAATTTCTTGTTAAATGAGGTGTGCACGTAATGTAGGTTTCCCCTGTGTACTGCATGTGTGTGTTTGTCCTACCTGAACCAGGCAGCACTAATGTGGCGTTGCCCTGGAAGAGCACCTGTCAGAAGCCACCCATGTGTTAAACAAGGAGTGGGGGGAGAGAGAGAGAGGTAAAAGGAGAGTGAGCAAAGCTCTTTTATTGATGTGTTATTTCTCTTTTCTAGCCTAAAGCTCCTGACTGCAAATGTAGAGATTATGAAACATTTCCACACATTGATATAGTGAAAGAATGGGGGAGGAGGTGAGATGTAGAAACAGGCAGAGGAGGAGGACACAGCCATGGGGGATGCCGAGAGCAGTCACCATCCACTGTAGGATTTGTGTGTTTCCCTATCAGCACTCTCTCTCTCTCTCTCTCTCTCTCTCTCTCTCTCTCTGTCTCTGATCCTCATCTCTCACTCTTCCTCTCTCTCTCGAAAGCCATTTATCAGCTTTTCTTACATCCTTGTGTTCAGTCATCCTGTTTTCTCTTCATCAAGGTCGCTGGCAAGGACGTTTACAGCATCTCCTTTCTGATTGGCTGAACCATCAGCTGGGACTTAAAGAGACAAGAGCGTTTAAAAATGGCTGCCGTCTTGGGTTCTCAGGCTTACTGAGAGCAAATATTTTATTTTGTATTTAAAAAAAATACTTTTTTAATGAAAATGATCAAATATGTACATTAAACCCAAAATAATCAGAAAGGATCAGACACAGCAACTGCAGTATTCAAAGAGAGATTACAGCATATCTTAAACAGAGCCAAAGGACAAGACAAGGTTATGAGGGTTTTGCAGTCACAGTATAGATCACAGTATTGATCAGGGAAAGACTGGTTTTGCATACCGAGTCACTGTTACCTGATACCTAAGAATATAAAAAAGAAAACACACAATCCATGAACGCTAAGAGAGGAAAATCTTACATTAGGAGGAGCTTTCAGGTGATGTCATTTCTAAAGTAAATGAAAAAGTTTTGCTCGGAAAGAAAAATAGGGAGAGTCTTGGTTTAGTAATAATAGCTTGAAATGTGAGAGCGATGGATGCACTGTGGTTAATATGATTTGATGGCTTTTATAGAGGAAGGAGGGAGACACCATGATAATCTCTTCAGCAACGTATCAGCATGTAAAGCGAAGATCCAGATTTGACAAAATAAATGTATCATAGCCAAATGGATTCCAGTTCCATCTGTTCTGCTTTTTTGCATTTAATGCAAATGGAAACTCGCATATAACTACTGAATTATCTGACAGTTTTAATCTGGCATAAACATATGGCTGAATTTTGCAATCCAACCTTCTGAAATTCTTATTTTTCCAGTGGCATTTTAATCTGCATCTGTTATGCAAATCAGCACAGCCCATTTGGTAACTTTCTATATACCACATCTTATGTGTGCCATGTTTCAGTTTGGAAGAGCTTTTGATTACGAACAGTGGAAGGGTGGACAAGAAAAGGGGCTTAGAAAGAAAGAGTGGAGATGACTTTAAAGAAAACAAAACGGCTTGAAGGCAGATTAAAAGCTGTGTCGAGAGAGCGTGCGAGAGTATGGGAGAGAGAGAGAGAGACATTAGAAATCAAGTCATGTTCTTCGTCAGAGGACGTGTGAACATCTTACATTTGTGGAATACATTCAGCATTTAATATAAACATGAGAAGCACAACACAACTGTTTGCATTCATGGTATCTTCATGTGTTAAGTAAGTATGGGCTTTAGTAACAATACTTGAGGCATGGAGATGTTTAAACATCTTTGACTTCAGCCTTATATTCTGGCTAAAACTAGTCTCTTGGACAGAAAGAAACTGTCTGACTGACATGTAAAATTAACAACCACAGATGAATTTGTTTTTTTCTGACATTTGAGAGTGTATAATTCAATTACCGCTATAATAGAAAACAAATAATGATGTATGACTCTTGAGAAAAATCTGGTTACATATGTGCGGTAAACATTAAAGACAATAGAAGACTCTTAACAGTAGCCTACAGTACTGCTGGATGCCTGGATTTGTGTGCGCTGTAAGAATTGGAGGTGTTTTAAATAACATATTGTGTACTCCAGGTACCTTAATAAATATTTCAGATGACTCTCAAACTCAAAATGTTCTGTTACGTTGTGTCACTGGAGGAACCGTTGAAAGTCTTTATGCTCTTGCAGGAACTCATGGGTTCCATTAAGCACTTTGGTTTAGCTGTAAAGTTCTGGCGCTATGATGACAGGAGTCTTATGGGTTATTCAGAGAACTTCTCTTTTGGAACGTGTATCTGGAGGTTCTCCAGAGGGTTCTGCATATGTCCCACTCTGGAGAACTTTATCAGTGAAGTTTTCATCAAATGGTTTTTGATTGTTTTGTATATTTGCACGAGACACTGCAAAGTTGCGTATACAAAAACAAAATACTGTAGCTGCTTTTAAAAAAGGAAGTCGAATCCCACATTACAGTGTATTCTCTATGCATGCAGTTCTAAAAACTAAATCTTGACAGCTTGCTCTTAAATTAATCATAAGATTGAGATTTAACAGTGAAACACCTCATGGATCTGTAAAGCGTTTTCTGTTTAAAGATCACTCATTTAAAGATACCACAGTTATGTGCAAAAAGCCTTTACAACACTCCAGTCAGAGAAATACTAACATCTAGTTTCTAACTACACCTTCATTTTTCAATGATTGCTTCAGCAATCACATCTCAACTCTCAAGTATTGCTTAAATTAGAAGTTTTGACTCTAAGAGATTAATTAAACGTGTCCTTCATCCCCACAACTGAATTCATCTCTAAATATCTTACTGGCATGATTGGGGGCAAGGTTACTTAGCAGCTGTTGCTATGGAAACCTGATGGAGGATGAAATCAGAAGAGGACAGATGTTAAATATGTTGCAGCTTAAATACTGTCAGCGAATTTGTCCTCTGAAGAAAAGAACTGTACCGGTGATGTGAATGAACAGGTGATGTGAATGAACAGGTGATGTGAATGGAAGGCGTGGGTTGCTGAAAACAACTGCAAAAGATTTATTGATCATGGCACCGTATTTAGTTGTTCTCATGTGGCTTTAAGAACACCTTTGTAAAGCAATGTCCCCAGATTTAACAGTTTATTTGAAATGGAAATTCAAGTATGTTTCCAGTAAACGGTGGCAAACAACAGTGGTAAACTTTTCCTGTTGTTCATGCTTTCCTAACAAGTCCCTCATTTTAAATAATGAACTTTGACATACTTGTTCCACACTGTGTGCGCTACATTTATGAGTGTTACCTGAAATCTTACCAGTAATCAACTGTATAGCTATACCCTAGCAACAAATTAGAACCCCTTAGCAACACCCTAGACACCACTATCTTAAATATAGTGGGAAAGATGTCAGGCTATCTCCAGCACCATGGCTGGAAGTTTTGCACCGGCAGGCACCCCTGTTGTTTTCTTCAGAAAATGTACAACCACACTGTGAGTTACACAGTCTTATGAACAATTCCTCATTTGAGAAAATGTGCATTTAAATAGACCTGAATTTCTCAATTATTTAAATCAATTTGTTATGCATGGTAAATTATTCAAGAACCGTCCTGGAAAATGTGATTTTAGTATACATGGTGACTCTGATTGCATTTTAGGTCTCATGAATCTGTTCTTAGCATGTGATGAAGCACTTCTGTTCTGATCTGTTCATTTCCTGTCTTCCTGAGTTGTGTCCAGTCATGTCCTCTCTGCATACATCTCTAATATTTTATATTTCTCTCCTGATCTTCTCGATTCAGTCTTTGATTAGATAGTTGAGTTGTTTCTACAACATTTTGAGAACATTACATGTTAACCTGATTCGGGAATGTGCTGAGAATCAGAATAAGTTTGAGAAGCAGTGCAGGCTGATCCTATACACAGACTGAATGCACTATAAGTCGCTTTTGGCTAATAAATAAAGTGATGCATTAGTCTGTGGTCTGCACACAGCAAAAATGAACCCATTTCATATCAGGTAGACCATCATGCAAGTCAGCTGGTAATATTTTCAGTGACACTGCATCATTTACGAGTTTCTTAATATAACTATCCTCTTCTGCAACACATGTAGGCTACGTTTCAGGTGTCAGGTGTCACTACTTTCACTGGCGGATTGATACGGGCCGGCTGCCGGCACTAGAGGCGGAGGGACACAGACGGCGCGTCTGCTCATCATCTCGCCGGTTCAGGCAGAAGAAGCTCCACGATCTCCTCACACGATCTTCTGTCATCCAGTCCAGCCTGGCCCTTTTTTACGCGATTTTTTAATGCAGACCGACCGCAGTGCATTATTATACAGGCTAATTTTAAGTGTATAGACTTTATTTATTGCATTTATTTATTGTTTAAGGCTGCCGGTTGTTATCCGATCAGAAGCAAATTTCTTCTCTCCTGCTTTACCGAAACCAACAGCTGACGGCTCCACCATGGGGGTGAGAGTGCTTTACGTTATAATAATGTTGCTTAACCATTTGGGTTGTCAGATTTGTAGGACAACATGTATGTATATGTATGCAAACTGTTTTAATTCACAGCTGGGTGGTTGCATTAACAGGTGCACGCAAATCGATCATTATTTACGCGTTGCTTACTATTAACAGCGTTGCAAACGTTAAGAAAACGTTTGTCTGTTATTCTAGGGGCACTGTAACTAAAACACCATCATCTTCACATCTTTGACATTGTTAAAACCGCGGATCGGTCGTTTGGTTATTGCGTCAAATTTGGTCACATCGGAGGTTTCGGTTTTGCGGCATCTCCGGTGCGTCACGACGCAGTTAAAGGGGGAAAAAACAACCTGTCGGTGAATTTCAGCTAATAAATCGCTGTATTTGGGTATTGATCGTTTAATATGTTGGATGTCTGACGCGAATCGTTTGGCAAACGCAAACTATTGCGTTTTCCACTGCGCGTTATCTCGTTAGATGGACGCGTAAAGGCGCACTGGGGTTAACGCGCATACATGGCGTGTGCTCACAAACCCTGTGTTGTATATTATTATTATATATATATATATATATATACATTTATATTTATATATATAATGATCATTTTCTTCATAATCCAGAATGTTTTGAGTCATTAAGCACGTACCATTAATAAATATAGCAGGCGCGCAACAGCACCTTATGGTGCTTAAAACGTGTCGTTTTGGTTTTAGTTGGCGACCCATGTCGTTTACACAATGGCAGCACGTCGGGAATCGAGTCCGGAGCTAAATGAAAAGGCGTTAACCAGGGATGGGGTGGTGGCGTATGGGTTTGGGGTGACTGCATCTGGACCGAATCCGATCCGGTTGCGCACCGACCGCCCAACACAAACTTGTTCTGTGTCAGATGTGTGACGAGAAATGCTTTTAAATGGTGCGTAAAAGCGAGCCGAATGGGCCAAAAGGCCATTGCAGGGAACTGCGTCAAACCGGGGGGTCCGCACTTCTGTTCGCAATTGTTCTTTAATAGGGATGCATCAGACTAGATGTCACATCAAGCTGAGCTGATCTGCGACCAGATTTATGCATTTCTCATCGAGAGAGAAGCAGTTTGTTCCAGTCCATCTGAAAATCATTGTCGATGCTGTGACGCACGGACGGACACGGAGAGGCGCAGGGCCAAAGTCCCCTTCAAACGATATTCGTCCGTATTAATGGCCCGTTATATTGTACCGGAGGTTTCCTGCTGATGTCGGTCGTGATGCCCGTGATGGACGGTGACTGCGTCAAAGCACACGTCGATCAATGACGGTGGAAATTCCCGAGCACGGATAGCAATTGGTCCATTATTCCCACGAAGGCGGGGACGATTGCACAGTCACGTATGATCGATTGGTCGTGAGCCAATCAGTCAATGGATTGAGACTACATGATTGGCCAGCTGTCATGGGAATTGAAGGCTTGGAGGCTGTGGGGGGGTTGGGATTGGGTTTATGCAGGAAGGGAATAAGGTGGGTAAGGCAGGTCATGGATGGGATAACCCCATAAGGTGGTAACCTGGTTAGAAGACACTAATGACTGACTAGGTGACTCGGGTGCGATGCTTGAAAGCAATTCGTTTGAGAAAAATATTTCGCAGTGGCCGGCTTCAGTATAGCGGATGTCCAGCAGATGTGTGTTTTTTGTAGACATTGCATTAACGTTATTTTAAAAGCTCTTAAGAACGTTCAAAGCGTCCAACTTTATTCTGTGACATTTTTAAAATGTTCCAGTGACAACTTAAAAATAATGTTTGATATAAAGCGCTAGAAAAACGTTCTGCTCATGATCTCTTTATTTGATACGACAGACCAAGGTTCGAAGGGTTAGCTGACACAGGGAGAAAATAAAGTGAGCAGAGTATAGGGCGAGTGAACGATGAGGTAACAGGAATCAGTCCCCTGGTGACATGCAGTCGGCCTCTTGTGGTGCCTGAGGTCAGCAATTAGTGTGATGTGAATGCTTTTTGAAGGGTGTCACTGTTATGCCTTAGTCGAAAGATGCTTGTCTGAAGGATTCAAGTGAGCAGAGTATAGGGCGAATGAGAATTCGGACTGAATGCATTCGGACCGAATGCAATGATAGGATGCCATACCTGTCTGTAAAATTATGTATTTGCATATCTCTGTGCACTTTTGGAGGAGGCGTGGCTTTGGAGAGGGCTCTGAACAGAGGGCGGGATCTTATGCTTTCAAAGCTAGCATGCTATTGCTAGCCTCTCAGAGATTGCCTACCGTACCTTTAAATCCAGCCTGGGTAACTCTCCTGAGACGCTGGGACTGCCCTCAGCACGGAGGACGTTTCTCCTGCTGTTGTCTTTCTAAAACCCCACTGTGATGTCGGCCTCCATTTTGTTTTGAGGGTAAATTATTTTGCCATTTATAAGAAGGTGCAGACAGGGTTAAATATCGATTCACTCCAAAGTGATTTAAGTGACTGATATGCAACAGCACATTTGCAGTCTGCTGTGTGTATTAGTGTGTGTTAAATGAATCTGCGGCTGATGATCAAGTCTTAAAATGGACGATTGTGTAATGGACGCTGTTCAATACCTCACTCTCGCTCACTGATTTTGCAGATCTATGTGATGGTGTGTAATTTTCCACTGAAGCATACAGTCGAGTATTAGTTTGGGTCAAAGCTCGGGGTCAGATGAAGCAAAGCTAGTAGACACACTAATAGACAGTTTGATAGTTGCCAGCATGATGTCATCCCAGCTAACAATCTTAGGTTGTAAGAACATTTCCGTAATGTTTCCATTAAGTAATAAAACATAAGGGTTTTGACAGAACTTTTAGAGAACATTAGACAATGTTCTGCAAACATTAGCTAGGATATACTGTGGGACCTTCAAGGTCAGCCAGAAAACTGATTTGACTGGCCTTTAAATGTCAATAGTAAGTTTTAATGAGTTTGTTCCCAGTCAAGGTTGGTTTCCTTTACATTAAGCTAATCACAGTGACCAGGATTACATCAACAAACAGCGCAGCCAATCAGCTTTGAGCTGTCTGTGGTGTGATAATACATTTTCCGTAAGAAAATGACACTTACATTTGAATTCTTACTTTAATTGATACTTTGACGTTTTTGGCAATGCTGAAAATGATAGAAGTGCACAGATTTAAAACGTGACATAAATGTAAAGATTTTTCTCTAGGCAGGTCATATAATTCTGTTCAAATGTATTCATTTGGAGATAAATTTATATCAAAGGTTGGACATAAAACAAATAAATTTTGCATAGTAGGTAGAATTTAATGAAAAATTGTTCAGGTGAAATTTCACCCTAAAGATATACTACTATAGAGGTTTTAAGATTTTCATGACTGGTATACAGTATGTTTAGTACAAAATATTGCAATACAGTGGGGTTTTTTAACTGTAATTTGATGATATTTAACAAATTTTGCACAACAAATACTCAAGATGGATAAATACTGTGTATATGTATAAATAAATGCACTTAAGTGACACACCAGTTTTTCCTCTGGATGATATGAATACAGGCAGAATATGCTTTATTTATGGGCATGACTCATGATGTCTACAGTGTATTCATCATAATTCATACACCCACCATGTCCTAGTACATCACTTTCCTAGTACAGCCTTTCAGCTGCTGGTGTACATGATGGTTATCTTTAACATTTCAAATCTCATCTGCTTTCTGTGATGTTTTATGAGGACCAATATCTATCTTTCTATCTTTCTTTCTTTCTTTCTTTCTTCCCTTCCTCATCCCTATGTCTCTCTGAACCATATCTTCATATCTTCAAGGTTTCATATCCTGAATCCTTGACAGTCACATGATCTGTGACCTCAGAGGGCCGTGACCAATGAGCAATGAGGTCCGTGAATATTCATATGGCTTTTGATTGATCTCTGGGTCACAACAGAGATTGTAATCTGAAACGCACATATACAGGCGGGTGTGATGAACAGGAAATAGTAAAACAGAGAATGTTTTATGAATGAGAACTCTTGAGTACTGTTTGTAAGGCTACGTTAACTTGATTAGATTGCAGAGAAGGATGTTTGAAATTCTGTAGACTTAGATGATGAATGACTATAAATATGGAAACATTTTAAAATGTGTTTTAAAGATGTGAGCAACTGAACATATGAATAATAGAAATAGAGAGAGCAGGATTATGTTTGCTCGGTAGGTTAATCCAGATTGTAGTAAACAGTCTTAATCCTGCCTAGCTGTCTCACCCAAAGGATAAAGGAGGAAACCCTTGACAGATGGTCAGATGATTTCAACACCCTGGCACAAGAATGAAGCACACTTGGCCTTTTGTTCATTGTGGAAGTGTTTTTTAAGATTGCCCCTCTTTTTTGAGTAATATTTTTATTTGCTGCTTTTCAAAATTAAGGTTTTAAGTCAATTTAATATTTTTATTCGGTTTAGTTAAAACCTTAATATGTTAACTGTTCATTTATTTTGTTTTTGGTTTACATAATGTTTCCGTTTAATATGGAGTTTCCATTTACAGTACAAGAACAGTACAGCAGAACTTTTAATACAGAATGTAAAAAAAAGAGAGTAATTAATAATTTTGTAAATTATTTTTCGGTTTTCTGAAAAATATCACAGACCTTCACATCACAAACACTCGTTTTTATGCATGCTACATGCCTTCTGGTCACATTTGCAAGCTGAAATAGGTCACACGTGGCCCATCAGGCGATGTCACATCAACATCATTGAAAAGCCCTGGTGTGGAATTAAGCGAGGTAGACCACCCTCATCGGCCCTCACGCGCACCACCCTCATATCCTGCATGAGCTTCCGGCTGAAGCTTTGAGGTTTAAGGATAATCAGGGCTGTGGATGAGAAATTATCTGGCTGGCATTTCACTTCTCCCCTGAATGCAACAGGGACTGCGGGGTGATGCCTAAATATGAGCCCTCCCAATGCCAACACGTTAAACTGCAGATTCTGCATCACTCTTCAAACTAGGATGCATGTTCTGCGATTTATTCACTTAAATCTGCTTGTGTAAACTGATTCTGAATTTTTGTTCCTGTAGCTGAACTGGTTAGCAGTGCAAAAGGTTGTGGGTGTTCACATACTGATCAAACGTATAGCTTGAATACACTACAAGTCGCTTTGGAAAAAGTGTCGGCCAAATGCATTAATGTAAATGTTATTTCTGCAGTATGGACGGTCGGACAGTTATCGCGTGGCGACCACGCAGGACAAAGATGAGAAGGAATCCCCCAAAAAGAAGGGAGGAAAAGACCTGGATGACCTGAAGAAAGAAGTACCACTGGTACGACGAGAACACACACACACACTCAGATAATCCAGTGGCTGTAATGATTCCTGATTTTTGATTATGATTATATAATGATTATATTTGTATAATGAAACGTTTTTTTTTCAGACAGAACATAAGATGTCCATTGAGGAAGTTTGTCGGAAGTACAACACTGACATTGTGCAGGTGAGTTTCTCACATCAACAGTGTAAAAATGGATAATTGGACCTTTTAATATTAGATTATAAAGAGAGAGCTTTTCACATCCTGCTTGTCATCAAAAACAGCAGCACAATAATTTTATTTTCGGATCTTGGAGCACTTCAGAAACATTGAGCTTGTGACACATCTCTTAAAGGAACAGTGCACCTATTTATAACAGTTCTGTCATCATTTACTTACCCACATCTGTCAAAGAACCACTACACGGCGGTTCAAAAAAACATGAAAAAACAAGTCTTTTAAAACAAATATAATAAAAATAACAGCATATAAGTTTGTAACAGTTTGTAAAGATCAGTCAGTGAATGGAATTATTTTTTAAATATTACTTATTTTAGTTTTTTTTTTAGAGTCCTGTAGGACTTGAGTTGAATCGCTCCACTTTGAACTTTGCAACCATCGCCCCCTAGTGACAGTGATGTGACATTGGATGTGAACTTCACATAAACCCTGATACATTTCTCTCACTCTCTTTTCCCCTGAAGGGTCTGACTAATGCCAGGGCTGCAGAGTACCTCGCCCGCGATGGGCCCAATGCTCTCACTCCACCCCCCACCACCCCGGAATGGGTCAAATTCTGCCGACAGCTCTTCGGAGGGTTCTCTATCCTGCTGTGGATCGGAGCAATCCTCTGTTTCCTGGCCTATGCCATCCAGGCTGCCACGGAGGACGAGCCTGCCGGAGACAATGTGAGAGCGCGCACATGCACACACACAAACCATTACATCTCCATATTAATGAAATATACAAACGAAATCTCACAGTGAATCTGAAATCCGCAACACTGGAAATAAACAAAGACGTTGCAATGCTCATGTGAGGGTTTGTGACATTGAAAATTTGCCCCAGAGTAAATTCTAGTTTGATAACCTGTATAATCTCTCCAGTTGTATCTGGGTATCGTGCTCTCTGCTGTTGTCATCATCACTGGCTGCTTCTCCTACTTCCAAGAGGCCAAGAGCTCCAAGATCATGGAGTCCTTCAAGAACATGGTTCCCCAGGTACAGAACCTAACCTCCTGATCTATTAGATGTAGTAGGTCTGAACCCTCTTGAGTGTATTAATGCTCTAGTAATCTCTCAATTGGCTTCATGAGTCCTCTCAGATTAACACTGTTCTGTCTGCGATTCCTTAGCAAGCTTTAGTGATCCGTGAAGGAGAGAAGCTCCAGATCAATGCTGAGGAGGTGGTGGCTGGAGATCTGGTGGAGGTGAAGGGAGGAGATCGAATCCCTGCAGATCTCAGGATCATCTCTGCCCACGGCTGCAAGGTGTCTATACATTCACAGGGCTTCTGGGATATGCCAGGCCCTGTTTGTCCTGTAGACAAATAGATTGATTTAGCTTCTGTATTGATATTTAATATTTATTTTTATTTTTCAGGTTGACAACTCCTCCCTAACTGGTGAATCAGAGCCCCAGACCAGGTCACCCGACTGCACCCACGACAACCCTCTAGAAACCCGTAACATTGCTTTCTTCTCCACCAACTGCGTTGAGGGTATGGTTGCCATAACAACTGCATCACTGGCCCATTTTGTTTTCTCTTGCGCTCCATTATCTCCCCTTTATGTTTCTATTTATGTTTTTCATTCTTTATGAACTCATCTTCTCTGATCGGTTTTTTGATTTCATTTCGACGTTTTCCAGCCCTTTTTCCAGCCCTCGTTTTATCCAGGTCTTTTTTGCCAAGAGCAGCGGCAGAGGAAAGATGTTGTCATGACAACAAACTCTCATTTTTGCACTGCCCACGTGATTCTTCGCACCCTCCGATTTCCGCTGTTTTCCACAGATTTCTCTCTTTCTCACTTGGATTTGATTTGTTGATAAGACAATCTGCCCAGCTCTGGCTGAATAAATGAATCCTATCACAGCAGCAGAATTAATTATTTGCCGTTTCACTGACAGCAGATTCCAAATAATTTCATTATTTGCTCATTAGAAAATAAATCAGTTTTTTACAGGTAAAATGGTGATTAACATTCCCAATAACAAACTGCTGTATAGTAACAGTGAAAGACATTTATCGCAGGTTTCCGACTGTAAGTGTGGTTTAAATGCAACAGCTGCAGCTCTTGAGTCAGCTGAGTGATGCTGTTGTTTTGACAGGCTGAGAGATGTTACATATGCTCAGATCTCAGTGCTGTCAGAGGAGTGATGCTGTTTACTGAGCTGAGACAGTGTCCTTCACATGAGTCTCTTCTGCCCCCCTGTGGTAGAATTAGGGGATTACACCTTTTTTGGCCCAAAATGAATACATTGGCCATCTAAATGTGTATTGAATTTAAATAATACCAAACCACAAACCCAAATTATTGTTTTTACACACTGAAAGTTCAGGATCTTAAAAAGTTCAAAAAGTAGCCAATATGAGAAATAATAATTGAAATTTATTGGAAATTACAGTCAAAACCAGTTTGTGCATAAGTGCATCTTAAAATGTATGAAAAACATGAATAAGAAAATCAGTTTACTCGTATTTAATTGCGTGTCAGGGTGACATCACCGTAAAACCTTATTGCTCCTCTCATGGTGGGCAGGTACTGCTCGCGGTATCGTCGTCTGCACCGGTGATCGTACCGTCATGGGCCGCATCGCCACTCTCACCTCTGGCCTTGAGACCGGAAAGACCCCCATCGCCAAAGAGATCGAGCACTTCATTCACATCATCACGGGCGTGGCCGTCTTTCTGGGCGTGACTTTCTTCATCCTGTCCATCATCCTGGGCTACAGCTGGTTGGAGGCCGTCATCTTCCTCATTGGCATCATCGTTGCCAACGTGCCAGAAGGACTGCTGGCCACCGTTACTGTGAGCATGCTGTTTTTGTGTTTGTGTGTGTCCTTGTGTTGTGTGTGTTTTGTATGTGTGTATTTGTGGTGTTTTGTCTGTGTATCTGGTGTTTAGTTCTCCGATTGTAGTTATTATTTCATTAAAGTGAGTTTGTGTGTGTTTGTCGTCCATACTTTGTGTTGTACTTTTCGTCCAAGGCTGTGTTCGAAATGCAATGCTGATGTATATGTAGAAAGTAGTATGCGAAACAGTATGCAGCAACAGTAAATGTTGCTACATTTTCAGGTGATAGTAGTAGAGCAGTACAGTAATACAGCATTTCAAACACAGCCCATGTGTGTCTGTGTGTCCTGTGTATCTGTTATCTGTCCTTATATCTGTAAACCTTTGACATTCTCTTGGCCTCTGCCCAGCTAACAGGTAACGTTTCTAAAATGTTCTCTAAAAGCTCTTTTAAAGTGCTCAAAAACATTCTTGCAGTAATATTAGTAGAACGTTTTTAAATGTTACATGTCACATATCAGGAGCGTTTTTCTTAAGTTGTTAGTGAAGCTTTTAAAAACGTTAACAAATTAACTTAAATAACTTTCTTATACTTGAGCAATATTGTTAATACAATGTGTAAAAAAGGATGTTTTGAATGTTCTGAGAACATTCAAAATAACATTTTAATGTTTTTGTTAGGGAATGTTCTTACAACCTAATATTGTTAGCTGGGTAGTTAATTTCCTTTATTGATCAGTGTTACAGTGAAGTGTTGTGGCTTCTCATTATTGATGTGTCGGTGGAGGCTTGCGTAGGGTTTGGTAATGTTGACCGTGTCAGTGACTGTGTTCTTGAACTTTATTTCCTCTCTCTGCTCACCTGTATCTGTGACGGGGAATCTCTCTGTCTCTCTGTGTCTCTTCTCTCTTTCTCCTGTGTTCTTTTGCAGACACTGGCCAATATGACAGTCTGAGAAAGTATTACTCTGTGGTATCTCTAGTTGCCTGTGTAAGCTAGTGGCTGCCACATGGAAAAGATTGACACTTTAAGACACTTAGAGGCTCTGGCTGTGCTTGGCTGTGCATTGGGGCTAGCCTGTGCCCTCTGGCTGTGCTATGAAACTAAAGCCAGTAACTTACTCTGTTCTAGCACGTGAATACAGATGATACGCTCGATTTAATGCGTTATATTAGGCCTGCACAATATTGAGGGGAAATGCGATAATCTGGTAAATAATGCCATATGCAATTTGATAATGCTTTAAATTGCAAAATTATTTAAATGAAATTAAAATACATTTTAAAATGAAAATTATATACGTTTCACATTTCTTTACTACAAAATCTTATAAAAGTCTCTCTGCTATGTGCATCGACCTAAAACTGATTATACACAACTTTATAAAGTATTAAAATGTTTCTGTTATTGCAAACCACTGCAATATGCATATATTGCAATACATCTGTTACATGAATTGTTACAAAATTTTTGCAATATTTGCATTTTTGCGTAGTTTTTCCCTCCTGTTCAGACCTGGAATTTTTTGGGTCACAATTATTTAGTTTGGAAACTTCTGTAAAAGCTAAAACGCATCAAATTAAAAGAGTAAAAACTAATTTTAAGCATGTTCAGCAGCACTGCGTGTTTATAATGCGTCGGCCTGTCATTGCCGCTGTGTTTGTTTGCTTGTGTGGAGTATGTTACTGGCCTCACTCTCGCTCTCTCACTCTCTCTCTCTCTCTCTCTCTCTCTCTCTGTCTGTCTGTCTGTCTGTGCTTTGCCTTTTTCTTTTCTTCTCAGAGCCTCTTTTTCTACAGTGTTTTCTACCTGCACGATTCTGCATTGTGCCGCACAAACAGACAGTCATTTCACTAAGATCTTGCTTTGTTTTTTTCTCTCCATCTTCTTTTCCTTTCAACCGCACTTCTGTCGTTCTGCTGCTCTGTTTCTGTCTTTCTCTCTGCGTCTGGATCTCAGGTGTGTCTGACCCTCACAGCCAAGCGCATGGCTCGTAAGAACTGTCTGGTGAAGAATCTGGAGGCTGTGGAAACTCTGGGCTCCACCTCCACCATCTGCTCTGATAAAACCGGCACGCTGACGCAAAACCGCATGACTGTCGCTCACATGTGGTTCGACAATCAGATCCACGAAGCAGATACCACTGAAGATCAGTCCGGTGGGTAAACAGTTAGACACTATAGACACACTATAGACAGACAGACAGACACACTATAGACAGACAGACAGACACTATAGACAGACAAACTGGCAAAGATATTCAGATTTACAATTTATAACATGCATAACATAAAGACACAAAATTATTGTAATGTAAAAGTTATGTTTTACAAGACTGTAATTTTGAACAACATTATCGACAGGAGACGACATTACACAACATTTTAACACAATATTCACAATGTGCAAAAACAAATATTGTGTAAATATTAAAATAAAGGAAACGGTGATCACAAATGTATTCAAAGGCGTATTATTGCTTATGTTATTTACTTCAGACTGTACTGAAGTGTGAGCTCTGTGTGTGTCAGGTGCATCCTTTGATAAGAGCTCTGGGACGTGGCTGGCTCTGGCCCGTGTGGCGGCGCTGTGTAACAGGGCCGTGTTTAAGGCGGGTCAGGAGTCTCTACCAATCCTGAAGCGGGACGTAGCGGGCGACGCCTCTGAGTCCGCCCTCCTCAAGTGCATTGAGCTCTCCTGTGGCTCTGTCAAAGCAATGAGGGACAAAAACAAGAAAGTGGCTGAAATTCCCTTTAACTCCACTAACAAATACCAGGTGTGTTGAACTGATGACATTTGGAATTAGTTTAGTCCATATTTCAACTTTGCAAACAGCTGCTTATTGTCCTTGACACTCATTCTTGTGTGCTTCAGCTGTCAGTACATGAGATGGATGAATCCAGCGAGAATGATTACCTGCTGGTGATGAAGGGGGCGCCAGAGCGCATCCTGGACCGCTGCTCCACCATCCTGCTGCAGGGCAAAGAGCAGCCCATGGACGAGGAGATGAAGGAGGCCTTCCAGAACGCCTACCTGGAGCTGGGAGGGTTGGGAGAGAGAGTGCTGGGTGAGGAAGTGTTTCACATATGAGAAGTGGACCGGACCCAAAACTAATGCAAATGGGGCCAGTTGAGAAAATTTACCATGATGCTTAAGTTTTAACCAGGTTAACAGGTTCTCTAAGCGTTATCACAGTAACGCTCTCACAGTAAAGTTAGTAGAATGTTTTTGATGTTATATATTGTATATATCAAAAACATTATTCTTAAATTGTTAATTTACAGAATTAAAGAAGTTTGAATAATGTTCTTATAACCAAGCAATAATGTTAATACAACATCTAAAAAATTTACATTTTTAATGTTTTTGGTAAAATTGTTGGGTAAGGCCATGAAACTATATTTTGCATTATTTTTAAAACATTTTCCTTGTTCTCTGAAACTCTTCTGTATATAACAAATGAGTCTCAAAACCTCAGATCCTCAACCATCAGATCCTCAAAACCTAAAAATAAACACCAGATCCTTAAAATCAAAAAATAACATCAGATCCTTTAAACCTAAAAATAAACACCAGATCCTCAAAATCTAAAAATAACATCAGATGCTTAAAATCACATTGAGAACTACTGAAACTTTAAGGCCTAAAGAAAATGTGGCACCTCTGAATTTTACATTTGTTTCTTGTATCATCATCCAGGTTTCTGCCACCTGCTCCTGCCTGCAGACAAATACACCAAAGGATTTGCCTTTGACACCGATGACATTAACTTCCAGACAGATAACCTGTGCTTTGTGGGTCTGATGTCCATGATTGACCCTCCTCGGGCCGCAGTACCCGACGCTGTTGGCAAATGCCGCTCAGCTGGTATCAAAGTCATCATGGTGACCGGTGATCATCCCATCACAGCCAAGGCCATCGCTAAGGGCGTCGGCATCATCTCTGAGGGGAACGAGACAGTGGAAGATATCGCCGCTCGCCTTAATATTCCTGTCAGCCAGGTTAACCCCAGGTAACATATAACAAGATAGAAAATATAATATAAATATAAAGTGCATTTACTTATATACTTAAATATTTATATTATAGTGATAATGTACATTGAGCACATACAGTCGACTGTGTAGATAAACCAGACGGTTGGAGTGACATCACTGCTTTTATTTGGTTAAAAATCAACAAAAATCAGTTATTGAGCAAGTACATAAGAGATCAGGGTTCAGAACAGCTTCTTTACCTTACCCTGTTTCACAATGTTACGTTTAAAATAATGCTTTATAATTTGAGCTGCTGGGTCAGATTTCATGGGAAATGTCAATGTTTAGGTAAAGGTACATAAAGTAACCTGCATTTTTATGTTTCAAGCAGAGATGGCGACAGAGAGGTGAAAGTTACAGATTGCAGCTTTAAGATCCCTTAGAACAATGTGTCTCTGGCAAACATTAATATGTTGCTTGCAAAAAAAAACTTTTGTAAGAATGCACAGGAACTTTCAAAGCTGAGAGGTAGTCAGACTTTGACGCCTATGGTTTAAAAAAACATGAGAAATTCTAAATGTTTTGAAACTACTAATATTTTGACTTAATTAACATTGATGATTTTTATGGTGTATTTCAAACTCGTTTTCACACTCATTTATTTATCCAATAACAGCAGCTGTACTTTTGTTTCAGAACCGTATATGATTTTTTCCTGGTTTTCATTCGAGGGATGAGTTAAATCCGTTTTGAATCTGACGTGTGTGTGTGCTCTTAGGGACGCGAAAGCCTGCGTGATCCATGGATCAGACCTGAAAGATCTCACTCAGGAGCAGATGGATGAAGTGCTGAAGAACCACACAGAGATCGTGTTCGCCAGAACCTCTCCACAGCAGAAACTCATCATCGTGGAGGGCTGCCAGAGACAGGTGCATACACACAGACGTTGCATTAACATCATTGCTTGGTTATAAGAACGTTGCTCCTCCCTTAGAATAACACAGACAATGACTAACAGCTGGCACCTACTATTGCTGATTGGCTACAAGAGTGTTATGGTGTTGTGTGGATCAGTCCGATCCACTTTATTTCCTCCTATTTACACAGCCAGGACTATGTGCCAACATAATATTTTATTTCAACACACACATAGAACAGACATCTCACAAATATTTACAAAAGTGTTTGTTGGTTGTTGATTTCATCTTTCAACTGTGTTTCATAAAAATTACAGAAATACTTGGATATTTGGATTTATCAGAAATCATGGATGGATTTTCTGAGTAGTTTTTCATGTTTGTTAGGGTGCCATTGTGGCTGTGACTGGTGATGGAGTGAACGATTCTCCTGCTCTAAAAAAAGCCGACATCGGTGTTGCTATGGGGATCTCCGGCTCAGATGTCTCCAAGCAGGCAGCAGACATGATTCTGCTGGATGACAACTTTGCATCCATTGTCACTGGAGTTGAGGAAGGTGAGAGAGAGAGATACAGAAGATATAGGAAACCTTGTGAGTTTCATAAAATGTGAAGCAGAAAAGTGAACAGCTGAACTGATCCTGTGGATTGTGATGTGGGTATCGATGAAGGTGGTGCTTTTGTTTCTCACTCAGGTCGTCTGATTTTTGATAACCTGAAGAAGTCTATCGCGTACACGCTGACCAGCAACATCCCTGAGATCACTCCCTTCCTGTTCTTCATCTTGGTCAACATTCCTCTTCCTCTCGGCACAATCACCATCCTCTGCATTGACCTCGGCACTGACATGGTGAGGCACCTACACGACTAATGTCTGTATTTAAACATCTCATATCATAGTTGTTCTGTTTATATAGTTATACGCCTTCTTTATATTGACCAATCATTGCTTCCCATCTCAGGTCCCTGCAATCTCATTGGCCTATGAAGCAGCTGAGAGTGACATCATGAAGCGCCAGCCTCGTAATCCTGCCCGTGACAAGCTGGTCAATGAGCGTCTTATCAGCATTGCCTACGGACAGATCGGTTAGTGCAGCCAAATACACAATCACCTCAGTTCTAGTTTGTTTAATTTGCTGTTGCAGTTCACAGGTGTGTACACGCATCGACTAAATGTGTCCATTGATCTAAATGGCCCACAGCAGAAAAGAATGAACCTCACTTCCTGTCTCTCTGTTTGTCTGTGTATGTAGGCATGATTCAGGCTCTGGGAGGGTTCTTCAGTTATTTCGTGATTCTGGCTGAGAACGGTTTTCTTCCCAGTTTGCTGGTCGGTATTCGGCTAAACTGGGATGATCGTTCTAACAATGATCTGGAGGACAGCTACGGACAGCAATGGGTATATAACATGAACAATTATTAAGAGCTAAAATATGTTTTCAGAACTGGTCTGTCATTAGTCATCTTATCTGTTATCTGGTTTTGTGACACTGTCATACATTAGAAAGAGGAATAAGAGTTTATTCATAAGAATATATAAATTAGTGCTGCATCCTTAGCAGATAAATGAAAATGAATCCACTAAAATTAAATATTAGATTTGTGAATGTGAAGTATATAAAAGTGTGTAATCAAAAATCTCTCTAACTTTCTCTTCCATCTCTCTCCTCTCCTTTGTCTCTCCCTGTCTCACTCTCTGCCATCTCTCTCTCTTTTTCCCCATCTCTCCCTGTTCCTCGGTCCTCTCATCTCTCTTCTTCCCCGTCTCTCTCTGTCAGACATATGAGCAGAGGAAGATTGTGGAGTTCACCTGTCACACTGCTTTCTTTGTCAGTATTGTGGTGGTGCAGTGGGCTGATGTGATTATCTGTAAAACACGCCGTAACTCTGTGTTCCAGCAAGGCATGAAGTGAGTGTCTCTCATCTACAGCTTTGGGTTTTTGTAACGGCTGAAAGCTTTTCCAACTGGTTCTTTGTTCTTCACAGGAATAAGATCCTGATCTTCGGCCTGTTTGAGGAGACAGCCCTTGCTGCCTTCCTGTCCTATTGCCCTGGCATGGATGTTGCTCTGAGGATGTACCCTCTGAAGTGAGCACTACGCTTTAAAACACCATCACATTGACATTCTGATGAAACACTAGAAAGTGCTTTTAAAATGCTCGCAACCTTTTCATAAACGAATGCTGAGATGATGTAGCCCAGCTAACAGAGAACATTCTCAGAAAATTGGCTAATGTTCTCTCAGAGTTATCAAAAACTGTCTTGCTGTACTGTTAGTAGAACATTTCTTTAATGTTATATATATGATATAAGAAATCGTTATACTTAAGTTGTTAGTGGAACATTTTAAAAACGTTACAGAATTTAAAAAGTTTGAACAACGTTCTTAAAACCAAGCAATAATGTTAATACAACCATTCCTAGAACATTCAAAATAATGTTACTTAATTTTTTTAACTTAGTTACTTAGTTTTTGTTACTTAATGCACTGTAAAAAAAACTTAGCTGCCTTACATTTGTAAGTTTAATCAATTTGGTTTTACAAGTCATTTCAACTTTTATTTAAAAAAGTATTTAAAATATTAAGTTGATTAAACGTATAAATTTAAGGCAGCAACGTTTTTTTTACAGTGTGGAAACACTAAGGAAACGTTTATCGCTGGGATGTTTATTGTTCTCTTGGCTGTATGTCTCATTTTTTTCTCGTTTGCTTCTTGCAGGCCCAGCTGGTGGTTCTGTGCGTTCCCCTACAGCTTCTTAATCTTCATTTATGATGAGATTCGAAAACTGATTCTGCGCCGGAACCCAGGAGGTAAGGAGCTTACATCATCACCTTACACATGCACACTGAAGAATATATCTCATCATTTTTGGCACTGTAAATGACTAATTATGGGCACATTTTTCTCTCTCTCTCTCTCTCTCTCTCTCTCTCTCTCTCTCTCTCTCTGCTTTCTTGTTTCTCTCTCTCTTCTGCACTCCAGGTTGGGTGGAAAAGGAGACATATTACTGAATTGTCAAGTACTTTGCTCATCAGTTCTCTCTCATTTCCTCACCCGTTCTCTCTGTCTCTCTCACTTTTCTTCATCTCAATCTAACCGTCCCTCCTTATGAGCAGATCAACACAGAAACAACCATTTTCCACCTCCACTGAAAAATAAACAAATGTGAAGATGAGAGGACCAACAGCAGAGGAAGACAAACAAATCTCTCTCCTCTTGTTTTTTGTTTCTGTCCAAAGACTACAGTTTAATCTGCCAGTACCGCAGAAGCATCAGGTTTACTGATACTGTTAAACACACTGTTAGCATGTGCACACACACGACTTTTATAATGGATGTCACACGTAATGTCTCAACCTGAACACTGCCACGCTGCTTTTCAAGATCGAATCCTTCGCCATCCTCTCTCTCAATCTCAAACAAATAACAGATTAATCCGTTTCAGGGCGTTGTTTATTCCGTTCAGACTCGCTCTCGCCCTCTGCTGGGGAAAAGAACATAACACCTTTACCCCAGTCAGCCGCCAGCCACCTTTATCTCCTTATTGCTGATGTTCGAGTGTTGTTTCTATTAATCATTCTTAACATTTTTATTTTTATGTTAAAAGTGTGTCTGAGAGCTGCTTGTTGTCATTTTTCTCAGACATGGGAAAGCACACTGCCACTATTTCACTTTCTTTCTCACTCTCTCTTTTTCTCTCTCTCTCTCCCTCCCTCTTTATCCTGCACTGCCCCCTCCTCCTCCTGTTCGTCTCCGTCTGTTTGTCTGTTTGTGAACGATGTGAAAAATAACCCCCCCACCCGTCTCCACTTCCCGTTTCCCTCAACCCTTGTTAAAAAAGAAGAAAATACAATCTTTCTGTGTCCTAGGAATAAGAGATTTTTCTCTGATTTCATTGTTTAAATACGTGCAGATTAAAACGGAATAAAAGCAATGTAACATTACGTGAAACAACAGCAAAAAATGAAATAAAGACGGATCTCTGTTTTCTCAGCTTGGCCTCAGTTGATTTTGTGTCTGATGCCTGGCATGAAATCTTACATTTTATTAATGTTAAATGTTGGTTGTGCAACTGTTAGTTTTTCAGGTCATTTTGATGTTTAAATTATGAAATAATTTTGTCACACTGTATTGCAGTTAGTGAATTATGCCTGAGTTTCAATCCAATGAGGTTTGATTATTTTGAACTTCTGAGTTTGTTCGTAAATCCACATGTTCACAATATTAATTCTAGCTGAAATTTCATAATAAAACAATCCTCTCTAGATGTAGTTATTTTTTTTAAATCGAAATAAGCGTAGTTTAATTTCAATACAACAAATACCCAGCTAAGAGGGAAAAGTCTTAGAATGTGGCTCATATTCTCTAAAAGTTCTCTTAAAGTTTACAAGAAAACGTTCTTGCAGTAATGTTAGAAGAACTTTTTTTAAATGTTATATATATATGGAAACGTAAAGAAAACATTCTTACAACCTGAAATTGTTAGCTTTATTTATTAATTGTTCATTAAATTGTCATTTAAATGTAAATATTATGACATTAATGTCAGAATACAAAAAATCTTAATGTTACTGGATATCTTAATCCCACATATATTTCCTGCCATTTTTCTAGACACAGGTTTTTTAAGATTCACCCAGTAACTAGTTAACTAACCAGCTTGTTAACCAATCAGCTTATGTGAATAAAACAACTAGTAGTTCAATGAATGGTGTGACATCTGTGTCTGTAATCTCTTTCTGAACTCTGTTAGTCTTGTAATGGTTTCACAGTCATTAGTTCAGTTTCACAGTTTAATAACTTCTCAAAGCTTTTATGAGTTGGCTGCAGTGATTTTTATACACGTGGCTTTTTCCAAAATAATTTTGCAATAATAATCACATCAAATATTTTTTATTTGAAATCAGTATCAAGAATTTTGTAACATTTGTTGTTTTGGGGTTTTCAGTAATGTAGGTTTTTCAGTAATGTTTCAACAGAGGCAGTGGTTAAATGGATACTATTTCCTGTAAAAATAAATAAGATAAAATTGCTTTTAGACACACAAATACAGTACACACGCACACCCAGAGGTGTGGGTCACCCCATTTAATGAGTGTCTGCACACACAGACGAAGGGCCATTATAACAGCCTATATATTTAAAAAGACTGTTATATCTATATAAAACAGACAGACAGATAGACATTTGTGTGTTAAAATCCACATTGTGTATGGGTAGATGTGTATGTGTATATATATAAAACACAGTTTGTGTTTTCAGAGAAAGAAAATAGGGGCTGCAGTGAAGTCTTTGATGAATTCCCTGGTTACATTCAGCCGCTGTTTCATTTTGATGATGAAGAGGCGCACACACAAAACCACACCTAAAAACAGAATTACAAACATGCCTTGAAGCCAACACACCAAAACAACAGAAATATGGCTCCTCATTATGATACACACACAATCACACACCCCTGTCAGCTGTCCTGCCTGCTTTAATCTTGCTGCTCAATGCAGCGCCTCAATCTCTCTCTCTCTCTCTCTCTCTCTCTCTCGCTCCACTGTTCTGTGTGATAGAATATCGATCGCTTGCCTCGTCTCAGCAGAAAGGGGGAAGGGAGGGGCAGCGGTCAGATGTGCTCCAAGGTTGTCTCCTTGGCAACTGCTGCATAGGTCACAGGGTTGCCATGGTGCCTAGGTCATCAGGGTCACGGGGGATAGCGGGGTCACGTGGCTGACCGGTGATGTTTGGGTGATGACGGTGATGTTTGGGTGATGACGATGATGTTTGGGTGATGATGATGTTTGGGTGATGATGATGTTTGGGTGATGACGATGATGTTTGGGTGATGATGGTGATGTTTGGGTGATGACGGTGATGTTTGGGTGATGTTTGGGTGATGTTTGGGTGATGATGGTGATGTTTGGGTGATGATGGTGATGTTTGGGTGATGATGGTGATGTTTGGGTGATGACGGTGATGTTTGAGTGATGACGGTGATGTTTGGGTGATGACGGTGATGTTTGGGTGATGACGATGATGTTTGGGTGATGACGGTGATGTTTGGGTGATGGTGATGTTTGGGTGATGGTGATGTTTGGGTGATGACGGTGATGTTTGGGTGATGATGATGATGTTTGGGTGATGATGGTGATGATGCGGATGTGGGATTGGTCTGGGATGTTTGTGCGCGTCCAGGTGGACTTGGGCAGACATCTAACACATCATTCAATACGGTGATGTTGGTTCTTGAGAGATTTTATTTCCTTATTTGCACTAAAAGGTGAGAAATATCTTGCCTGCTGTAACAAACAGCAACATCCTGTGAGATGTCGGATCAGTTTTAGTCGATCAGCTCGGTTTAAATACAGTTACAGTGAACTTCGTCGTGTCGCCAAAGCAGAACAAAACATACAATAGTTTTTATAGGATTTAAACAGGTCTTGAGTCCTCTGACTGATAGTCAGAGGAACAGGGTATATAACAAAACAGGGCCATTTTAACGCATATACTGTAAGTGAAGTGATCAGGCTCGTACAATCGACACTAGATGTCCATTTGCAGTTTCAAACACGTTTGGTAATGATAGGACAGAGATGACCGATGTTCGCCTTGTAGAGAAAGATTTGAGCCGCTAGATGGCGTCCAAACTCGCTGAATTCAATCCAGTCTCGATCCGTATTATTTAAAAGGTCCAGATCAATCCAGGCTTTGATTTCATCTGGATCTTCTCGGTCGAGTATGCGCTCACATCCAGGTGAAAATCTGACGCATTTTACGCAGCTTGGTTATCACACAAATGAAATGAAGTTTTGAACATCTTTTGTGGCTTGGTCACATATACATTTAAAGATTTATGTTTGCATGTAGGATAATAATGACAACACACAATTCGCATTCACATTAAGGTCTACGCAAAGCGATGTGAATTCGGAGCAACTTTCTGAAGTCATGCTGTAAGACCTAAAGATCCGAAGCATAAGAAAACTGATATTGTTTAATATGAGGGCCAATCTTATCGTACCAAAACTTGAACGATGTGTTTTATTCTCGTTTTATATAGGATGAATGTCAGCCTTTTCCTTCATCTGATCACCGGTCGGATTTCTCTGATATTTCCAGATTCTTCCATTGAGAGACCAGGATGGAAAACTGTGGACTTGGGCGAGCAGAAGACCTTCGTGTCGAGGGATTTTGGATTTAGGCGAACAGAAGCAGCTGATAGCAGGGACCAGACAGCACTGTACAGTGTAATGAAGGATTTTAGGTAATGGTGATAAAGGCCATTGGCAGAATTAAAGGTCTTGGGGTTTAATTCCAGCAGTTACGGGCAGCCGGTGTGGAGAGCTGAGCAGAGGCGGAAAATGGGAGTATTTGCAGAGGTTAAATGCAAGACGAGCGGCTGCGTTTCGGATGCGCTCCAAGGGGCGTGTGGAGCAAATGCAGGCGGACCAGAGAAGAGATGCAGCGGTCTGTGTGACATAAACCAGGCCTTGGACGACGCCTGATAAGGGGTTAAAGGGACTGATTAGTGTTATTTGAGATATTGTGATATGCTATTTCATTGCATTGTCTTCTTTGAGAAATATAAAGCATCATCACCTCAGGGTTAACCTTACTGAGCCATTATTTTGCTCAAACATTATTTCAAAGGCTCACGGTACCGTTTTGTTATCCATGCTGGCTTTTCTGTACATGCTTGTTTCATGTGTGTGAAAATGTGAAGATTTGCTTTGCAGGTTTTAGGGAATTGTAAATGCATTTTATGTTTTGTAATGTGACAAAGGCTGAGACGAGAATTCAACAAGGTTTAAAATGGAGGATGTCACTGATTTTATTTATTAGCAATTGTTTGAAGGAAAGGTCAGGAAAGCTTCTTTGTGTGAGACATTTTTAGAGGGAGGGCGTTGAAAAATTAAAGTGTTTTTAGTTGATAAAGAAAGTAAATTTCAGAGCCAAAACATTTTATTAGGAGTTCATGAAAGAATACGAAGACAAACGTTTTGTTTGGAATAATGTGCAAAAATTACAGTCATACATTAAGAAAGCAAATAGATCCTGTTTGATTTTTTTTGTTGACTTGAACAACTAGTTACTTTATCAACTAGTAGTGTGCAAGTTAAGTGATATTAACGTATATTGATAGTATTTTCAATCTTTGATCAAGCAGAATGAATTGCAGGTACAAATAATACTCACACTTGTCTTTTCTGTGTTTATTACACATGCAGATTTTTAAAACTCTGTCACACGTATGAAGTCACATTTGATACATTTCAGATGTGCCGATGTGTCCATCAAGTGGAGTTCCACCCTCACAAATGTGCCCCTCTTCCCCATCAGTGTCTACTCCGTCGTCATGGAAACAGCTAAGATGCTGGGAACAACGGGAAAGTGAGGGAAGGAGAGCTGGAGAGTGAGGGATGCAGGATAAAAGTGTCTGAAGGTCGCTCACAGATTAAGGTGGGTGATTACAACTGTGTCTGTGTCTGTCAAGGGCTGAGTTTGGGTCTCATATCGGTAAGATAAAATAGTTCAGAATATTTCTGATCTGTTTTGCATAGTACCACACACACTTGGTGGTTTTTATTTCTGTTTCACACTATACATTGTGTACATTTGATCTCCTACTTTCTCCTGATCTCTCTCTCTTTCTCCCTGAAAGAGCCAGATGGGGTGAGGGCTCTTTATTCTCTGAGGCCTCACCGCACGTGCCTCCTATTCAGAGCCTTAAAGCGTTTAATTCATAAGGGGTTTGATTCTGCAGAGAAGGGGGCTCTACATCCCTCCCTCCATCCTCGTTCATATACCCCTCTGATCCACTCTTACAGCAGCCTGCTTCTTCCTCTGTTCACCTCTCTCTCTTTTTTCTCCTGGCTCCTTTTATTCACTCCCTTCCTCTTTCTCTATACAGTTCTGCATTTCTTTTGATTTTCTTTGCTTGGCCTCTTTTCATACTGGCATTCTGGCGTCTACCTGTAAGAGCTTAAAATTCATATTTTGAGAGCATGAACTGGCATGGCACTGTTTAAATATGGATCATCACTACATATAAATAAGTAAATAGTCAAGAAAGCTTTTTATAGCAGCATTTGAATGGCAGTGAGTGTTGTTGCTGACCTTATTTATCACACGCCCAACAGCATGCAACAGTAAGCATTGCATATTAAATTATAAGCTTGCTTGCCCAGATTTTCTTTTCAAATAGATGCACAAGGTCCACCCAGTCTTCTCACTGGTAATTACACGTTATGAATTAGTGGCCATTACCCTGTCATGAGATTTGATAGCGCTGTGATAAACCTTTCTTCTGTCCTTGCTTCTGCATGCCTCCGATTGTGTGGAAGGATAGAAATCTTTCATAAAAATCCAGCTACAGTAAAAAGGATTTCTTTTACAGGTATTTTATTGATTAGCTAAAATTGGACCCCTCACACAAAAAATGCACAAGTAAATTTTAAAGAACTAACAGGATCCACAAACATTTGGGTCATAGATATATAGATATTGTCTATATTTTTAAATAGATAATAAATAGATATTGTCCTGGCAAAATATTTAGATTAGTGTCTGATAAATGTTGGACTTTTTAATGCATTGTTCTTTACGTTTGGTCCTCTCCAGTCTTGGATATCTGTCACATCATTGATAATGTTATTCTGACGCTGCACTTGTTGTCGTTGTTTTTCTCATAGTAAATTGGTGCCACAAATAGCGGATCAGTACAACATTTAGTCCCGTTGAGCTTTAATTGATATTAAATGCGGTCAATATTTATTCGGCTTTAGTTAATGTGAAAATAATAAGGCCGTGTGTTACCGGCCGGATAGAGAGGCCGATGCGCCGACGAGTGGAAATCGATAAACACGCGCAGTTAATAATGAGAAATCAATTAAAAGGACGGAAGTGTGACTTTTATAAAGAGGGAGCTGCCATCACGATATCGACAGAGGAGAAAGAGAGAGACGCTTCCTCCAGACGCGCGTCTGAAGTCTCTCCATCAGGAGAAAACAGAGAGACCCAGAGAGAGAGACCCACAGAGAGAGAGACCCACAGAGAGAGAGAGACGAGAGAGAGAGAGACAGAGAGAGAGAGACCCACAGAGAGAGAGAGACACAGAGAGAGAGACCCACAGAGAGAGAGACCGAGAGAGAGAGACCCACAGAGAGAGAGACCCACAGAGAGAGAGACCCACAGAGAGAGAGACCCACAGAGAGAGAGACCCACAGAGAGAGAGAGAGACAGAGAGAGAGAGACCCACAGAGAGAGAGAGACAGAGAGAGAGAGAGACCCACAGAGAGAGAGACCCAGAGAGAGAGACCCACAGAGAGAGAGACCCACAGAGAGAGAGAGAGACATGCAGACCCACAGAGAGAGAGAGACATGCAGACCCACAGAGAGAGAGACCCACAGAGAGAGAGAGACCGAGAGAGAGAGAGACCGAGAGAGAGAGAGACATGCAGACCCACAGAGAGAGACCCACAGAGAGAGAGACCCACAGAGAGAGAGACACAGAGAGAGAGACATGCAGACCCACAGAGAGAGAGACATGCAGACCCACAGAGAGAGATAGACATGCAGACCCACAGAGAGAGACCCACAGAGAGAGACCCACAGAGAGAGAGACACAGAGAGAGAGACATGCAGACCCACAGAGAGAGATAGACATGCAGACCCACAGAGAGAGACCCACAGAGAGAGAGACCCACAGAGAGAGAGACCCACAGAGAGAGAGACATGCAGACCCACAGAGAGAGAGACCGAGAGAGAGAGAGACCGAGAGAGAGAGAGACCCACAGAGAGAGAGAGACATGCAGACCCACAGAGAGAGACCCACAGAGAGAGAGAGACATGCAGACCCACAGAGAGAGACCCACAGAGAGAGAGAGACATGCAGACCCACAGAGAGAGACCCACAGAGAGAGAGACATGCAGACCCACAGAGAGAGACCCACAGAGAGAGAGACATGCAGACCCACAGAGAGAGACCCACAGAGAGAGAGAGACATGCAGACACACAGAGAGAGACCCACAGAGAGAGAGAGAGACATGCAGACCCACAGAGAGAGACCCACAGAGAGAGAGAGACATGCAGACCCACAGAGAGAGACCCACAGAGAGAGAGAGACATGCAGACCCACAGAGAGAGAGACATGCAGACCCACAGAGAGAGAGACATGCAGACCCACAGAGAGAGACCCACAGAGAGAAAGAGACATGCAGACCCACAGAGAGAGACCCACAGAGAGAAAGAGACATGCAGACCCACAGAGAGAGAGAGATCCACAGAGAGAGACCCACAGAGAGAGAGAGACATGCAGACCCACAGAGAGAGAGAGACCCACAGAGAGAGAGAGACATGCAGACCCACAGAGAGAGACCCACAGAGAGAGAGACATGCAGACCCACAGAGAGAGAGGGACCCACAGAGAGAGAGAGACATGCAGACCCACAGAGAGAGACCCACAGAGAGAGAGAGACATGCAGACCCACAGAGAGAGGGACCCACAGAGAGAGAGAGACATGCAGACCCACAGAGAGAGACCCACAGAGAGAGACCCACAGAGAGAGAGAGACCCACAGAGAGAGAGGGACCCACAGAGAGAGAGACCCACAGAGAGAGACCCACAGAGAGAGAGAGACCCACAGAGAGAGAGACCCACAGAGAGAGAGAGACATGCAGACCCACAGAGAGAGAGAGACCCACAGAGAGAGAGACCCACAGAGAGAGAGAGACATGCAGACCCACAGAGAGAGACCCACAGAGAGAGAGAGACCCACAGAGAGAGAGAGACCCACAGAGAGAGAGAGACCCACAGAGAGAGAGAGACCCACAGAGAGAGAGACCCACAGAGAGAGAGAGACCCACAGAGAGAGATCTCTGCAGGCTTCAGCTACAAAGACTCACACCAGATCCTCCAGGTTTAAACGCTAGTCTGTCTGTCTTTCGAGATTTAAGAACATTTTTTGCACTGTGACTGGTTTCACAGTGCCAACACATTGTGACGTATTTAAATGATTTATAGCTCATGTAAATGTCAAACATTTAGGGATTATGTGCATCTATATTGTAATTTATTTGCAAAAAAATGATCCAGTTTACCTGACCTGGCCCCTATATATGCATAGCCACACACACGCATATTAACACGTTTTTTATGTTCGCATTACTTCATCCTTATTCTTAATGTTTGCATCTGGCTTTTGGTATAATCGAAAGGTTAGTCTGCAGACCTGCTAACAGATTTTCGTACGCTTTTATTATTTTTAAGATATTGGCCATCAGCGCTTGCAAAAATATTATGAGGTTGAGTTTACTTCTCTGCTCAAAGAAAGCATCCATCATTTTAGTATTTTATAATTTGTGCGTTATTTATGAAGCATGCAATTATGAAGCATGCAATTATGCAACACATGCAATATGCTTGTTTGTTTTATATGCTCACCTGCATAGTCAAATTTGGAAGAGAATAAAATTATCCAGACATATTATTGAATAGTGCTCGATTGTGGATTATGTACTAGGTTTTAATGTAGGTTTTAATGTAGGTTTTAATGTAGGTTTTAATGTAGGTGTCTTCTGAGGACTCGGAATGTGGCCATCACGTAGAGCTTTTGCTGCTTCGCTTTTCATGGTTGCATTTAAAACAAAATGACCGTCTTAAAATACGTATTCATTTATGTTATAATATCTTGCATTTATTCTGTTGTTTTACTAATGGCAAGAAGAGTTTCTAGATGTTTAGTGTTCAAGATTTAATGTTTTATGTTTACTTTCATTATCGCTAAAATTGCAGTGGGAACACGTTTGCGTTTATTGGTTCATAATGTATTTAGATATTTCAAAATTTGAATATGCAAAATTGCAAAAGTATTAGGTTATAGCATAAGAAAGAAAATACAATTTTAAATAAATGCAAATGTATGTAAAAACTTGAATATTCATTTCAATTTAGAATGCATTTATTCATCAAATTAATCAGCAAACGAGTAATAAAAGAAGGTTTGTAAAACTAAAATTTATACATCCTGTATTTTATTTAGAAACTGACAAAGCGCTTTTCTATGTAAAAATGCAAATATGCTTTTATTAAATACCTATTTACAGTCAAAGGTGTGTACGCAGGTGTGGGTTTGTATGCATGGATTTGCATATTAATTTATTTTGATGAATATATTTGTTACATTTGCTTACGTTTCTTTTAATGTATGATAAATGCAAGCATATTAAATGGCAGGAAAAAATCTAGAACAATCCGTGTTTTTATTATCGGCGCATGTGCAAAACAAATGAAAGCTATTAAATGTACGCAGTGATTCATTCAGAATAAAACTGTACATTTTAGACCACGTTGATGTTTAAAATACTTAATAATAATAAATGTAATAAATAATATAACCACGTAATAAAAACCAAAGACTGCCAAACAAACCAGTTAATATTATCAAAATGATTCATAAATATATTATATTATATTAATATATTAGTAATATTAATATATTACTATTCATAAAATAGCTCGTAAAAGACGCGTTAAATATCTTGCATGGTATATAAATGGTTTATGTTTTATGATACGATAAATACATTACATATGAATATCGTGAAGGTTTTAAGACCTGTGTTAAATTGTACCATTCACTTTGATATCAAAAACAAAGGCAAACGAGTTTTTTTTGTTGTGAAAAGCCAGCAGTTAGTTTCGTTGTTTTAACGTTATTCTGTTAATGTTATATATTTTAATGTATTATAGCTCTTTTATATTAATTTAGACAACAGCTCCTGGTTCAAAATACTGTGACGGTAGAGAAATAATAGCTGAATAATGCTGAATAATAAAATCTTGCCATTAAACCAGCATTTGTTTCATAAAGCTCTGTAAAGCTGTATGAAGCCCATTACACATACAAATACACACCAGTAAAACCTTTTATTTCAGTAGTGTTGATATTCATACGTATTCAAAACTGCTGCCAACATCTTCTGCATTGTGTTGAAACTTATACCTTTAATTATTGCATTAGAAACACAGTACATAAAACAGAGTCATATCTGTTTAATGTAACATTTACACTTACAATGTGAAATACAATGCAAAATGATTTTAGACATCATGTTTGTGTATTTGCTGTTTTAGATATATTTTAGAGGTGTTCAATTGTTTTGTATGTTGGTGGAATTCATTTTAATTTGCTCAGTATTGCTGCCTGGGGACACGGGATATAGATTCAGTCTTTATCCTGGAGAGCAGTTCTCATGTTTGGCTTGTGTATAATCAATAGCTTTGATTCTTGTGAGCTGATCATTGACTTTCTGATGTCTCATCATAAGCAGAGTCAGTGAGGTATTGACCCCAAACACTGAAGCTTTTGCCTTGTGTTTTCCTGTCTGTGTTTTATAGTGCGTGTGCTTATATTAGAGATCAAATCAAGAAAGCACGTGTGTGTGTGTGTTAGCAGTAAATTGCACTAAGCTTTTAAAGATTAAAAAACATTCACAAAAAGTCCCCATAGATCATTTCAGATGAATAACATGTGAACAGGATATTATGATCGTGTTTTTGTCCAGCATATATTTAGGTTTAGTTTATTATGTATCCATTTATTCTGTTTATATACAGAATGAGAAAATGACTTGATTGTTTTGGGGCAAACACAGATCCGCATGCACACACACGCACACGGCCAAAGCGCAGCGCTGGTTGGTCGCCAAGGTGGTTAGAATGCGGGCAAGCGATCAAGTTGAGGTTGAAGGTCAATTTCATCCCAGACGAATGACCTCATTCGCTGAAGACTGACCCCTGTGGTCAAACGGGTAAGGAGAGGAAAAAGAGAGACAAACAGAGAGAGCTGGCACTACTGCTGGTCATCTAACACTCATGATGCTGTGACAATTACTTGGTCCGGTTTTGCTATTCCTTCATAAACTATCCTGTTTTTTGTCAGTTTTGTTCTCTTCCTGTACATCTCTCTCTTTCACCCGATCACTCTCATGAATTGACACCTGACCTTGACCTCTGACACCGAACGTAACCTTAAAGAGTGCCTAAACATCAACCCCCACTGCCCCAAAACACACTCGCTCCCCCGTGCACACACACATTAAGAGAGAGAGGGGTCAGACAAACACACACAGATGTTCAGATGGAGGTGTGTGAGAGGTTGTTAAAAAGAGAGATGGAGGTTTCTTGATGATTGTAGGTATATCAGGAGCATGGCCTGTTTTATGTGATGCTGTAATTTTTTAAAAACAACAGGAACATTTTTTAAAAACAACGCTGCAGTATTTGTGTTTCCACCAAAATGGTTTTCCTTCACAAAACGAGAGTGTTGCCATCAGTCGATAAAAAGAACAGTACTGTATTTTCCTCAGTGGCTGAAGAGCTACAGAAAGGGTCACTTTGCACTGGTGGCAACAGCGATCACCCCTAGCAACCTTTATCTCTCTCCATATATGTGTATCTATACATATATGTGAACACATACATATATATGTACACACACATATGTGTGTGTGTGTGTGTGTGTGTGTGTGTGTTAGCATTGTATATGTAGTATACATGTATATATACTGTGAATATGTATATTGTTTCAACAAACTACACAGCATATGCTGTAAAATGTGTGTGTGAACGAAACATGAATATGAAAATTGTAAAAACAAAAAAACAAAACATGAAATAGACACAGCTGAGAAAAGGCAGGGCAGGAATGAAAAAAGAGATAAACGTAAAATTTTCCAGAATCAGTATTTACACACAGTCGTTGTGTCACTTCTCCTCCCCCTCGACACCCTTCTCTTTCTCTTTCTTTCTCCATCTTCCTGCTTAATCCCTGCCCACTTCACCGCATGTTTTCTAATCCCAAATATCTGAGGTATCCCCCCTTCGCCTTTGAGTCCCTAATGCTGCAACCTCCCTTGATACAACCTGCAACCTCCTCTTTCTTTATTTTCTTCTCGTCTTATCACTCACTCACACTCCTCGCACTTGCTCTGCCGTGCCGTGCCGTGCTTTTTTTCCTGCAGTTCTTTATTTGCTGCATTTAATTTATGTTTGCTTTCTATATATTTTATATATAAAAAAATACTTATTTATCGTATACATTTCTATATATAGTACACCAACATAATTGGTGTACATAATTTAATCTTAATTTTACGTCCCATATATTATAATTATACACACATACATATATATGTATGTGTGTATATATTTGTGTATAATTATAATATATAATTATTATATATATATGTGTGTGTGTGTGTGTGTGTGTGTGTGTGTGTATATATATATAATTATAATATATGGGACGTAAAATTAAGATTAAATTATGTATGCATTTGCTTGTATACACTATTCATCTATATGCCTGTGAGTGTGAGAGTGTACGTTCACATGCATGTTTCTCAGTGTCATATCGATAGGTTAATAGGCATGGTGTCAAATTCTGTAAGTCGCTGATTAGTTGGCACTTCACCAATCTATTCACTAGTCAGGAGTCTTAACCCTTCCGCATTGATTTCCCCCGTCTGCCTTAAGAATGAGGTAGAGGTCAGTGTGGGGTTCAGGTATTGATCGACCCCAAATCACAACCTACTCGCGCCACTGTAGCTATCCCGCGCTTTCATACAGTGAGGTAATGCTGTACTCCGTTTTCTCCTC